>OX402587.1:3714166-3926922 GCA_948098905.1 Tiliacea aurago | reverse complement strand
AATGAGGGTTTTCGGAAATGTCGTTCACTAGATGGCAGCACTGAGACGTCAGGTCCGGCTACCTGTCAAAACGCCTATATTTTCTTAAGTCGTGACTGAATGGTGAACGAATGAAACGAATGATGAACGTCATCATACATTTTTTAGAGACCTCTTGTCAAAGTGGCGCCAAGTGGTGGCATGAATGTTCATTAAAACTCTCATTAGTGCCGATGTTAACTAATCTCTCAATGTCAGACGTGTTATGGTAAGTGTTAATATGGCCTGTATCATGGTAAATAATATAAAAATAAAGTAAACTGTCATTGTTTTAGCCGTAGGAACCATTAGTGTGGGCGTCAGACTCGCACTTGCTGTTTTTTTTGTTTAACCGGACGTTGATTGATACTCCTGAATACGTTAGAATCTAATACACTAATAAATGGGCCCAGAAATCATAGAAAAGTCGGTGTACATACAAAAAAACCCCGCCGAATGCATACCCTCCTTCTTTATTGAAGTCGGTTAATAAGGAAATTATTCTTGACCATTCACTCCTCACTGGGTATTATCCTTACTACCAAGTAATAACGTGTATCGTCTCGTAAAGAGAGTATTGTACTTAAATGCTAATAATTTACAATCCCTTGTTGAAGTATACGTATTCTGGCGGCTTGCCGTCCGTGTTCTTAAGAATTTGTTCGTAGTTGTCCTTCTCGAAGCGTTTGATTGTGTCTATTGATAGTTTGCTGTGGAGAAAATAAACATACTTTATTTATTACAAGTAGTCGAAGGATATTTTTAGTAGTTTCAACATAATACTGTATAAAATAACTAAATTAGATTTTCAAGTCGATAATAGTTATTCCAGGAATACTACACAACATGCCCCAGAATTAACGCACAACCTCTTAAGGGGTCATTGTACTCATCATTATGAACAACTTTTACTATGGGACCAAACTTGAAATCCCAAAAAAAAAATCAGCTGTTCCCTACATTTATGTTTGAATAACTCGTCAAAATGTAGGGGATTTCAGGTTGTATTCCAGGTTCTATTGTAAAAGTTGTTCATAATGATGAGTACAATGATCCCTTAAGGCGACGATAGCCGAATTTTAATAATTTTATACTGAAGATCACGTCTAAACGAGTAGTGTTTATGTTTTGAAAAAAAAAAATATGTTATATTAGAGCATTTTCTCAATAACTTAATATTTGAGATTATGTTTGTATAACATAGTGAAATTAATTTGTAAAGTTATGTTTAACGCTGATAAAAAACTGAGAATGGCGCAAAATCTACCAAGCGTATCTTTGTGAAACCTTCACCAATTTAAAGATAATTTAATTATAATTATTGATCTTTTAATATACGCGTTTTATTAAAATACCTTTTGTTTTGTGAATAATATATTAATAATGCGTCAAAATTGGGACAGCGCTTCTTGATGGGCGAGTCCTATTACTGGCTGAACGTACGACGCGTTGCGTGAGCTCAGTACAGAACACGCAAGCTAACCACTCCAGGTCACTGGCATATATCGAGTCTTAAGAGGTTGTGCGTTAATTCTGGGGCATGTTGTATGTTACTATTTACTCTACACATATAACTCAAAATAATCGATAATCACTTATTGCCAGTATTAGTCTCTTATCATCATCTGCCCAGCCTTTTCCCAACTGTGTTGGGGTCGGCTTACCGGATGATGCAGCTGAACACCAGTATTTTACATGGAGCGACTGCCTATCTGAGCTCCTCAACCCAGTAACTGGGTAATACAATACTACTCGGTAAGACTGGTTGTCAGACTTTCGACCCTTAACGACTGTCAAAGATCCACAAATTATAGTCGGGACCAAAGGCTTAAGCGCTATCCACACATTTCCAGGTCAGGGCTATCCGTATTCCGAGTTGTTCGTTTCAGTGTTCCCGTCAGGGACGTGCCATCCGTCACGTGTTCACACATATCAGGGAAATCGATATCAGTGTAATCTGTTTTCTTTAGCTGATACGCACACAACACGATGTCCTTATTTAACAATGAAGAATTAGCAACGATTGCAATAGCGCTAGATGAAGAAGAAGCAGATCACCAAGGAGACTATCAGCAGGCAAAATGTATTTGGGTATGTGAGCTCTAGATAAAAATCGAAAATCACTGTCAGGGCGTCCGAGCGTGCTCCGGGACATTGAAGATCCGGATATGCCTGACACGGAGCTATGTGAACAAGTTCATACAAGTTGTACGTTACCGATTTTTTCCCCATCCCTGACGGAACACGGCAGGGCCGGGTACCCGGAAATGTGTGGATAGCGCTTTAACGTGTTTTCCGAGGCACGGTGGAGTGTCGGTAAGTATGTAAAGATGGTCACCCATCCACGGACCAACCGCGGTAAGCGTTCCTTAACCTGATCCATCGACTCGTGCGGATGTTATTACATAGCCAAAAGCTGTGACGTGCTTTCCGAGGAGACTTAAAATAATCAAAATATACATACCATCTTTGAGGGAAGATCGCACAGGCGGTCGGTACCATAAATGTTAGGCTGAAATTATAAAAGATTACGATTTAGTTTGAAATTACAAATGAAAGTCATAATAATATGTGGGCGTCCAAGCAAAAAGGGTTCAGTTCTCGGCATTTAGTTTCCGAGATATGCGAGTTGGATGAAAAAATTGCATTTCGCGATTTTAATTGATTTTATTAATTAATGCTCAGTTATCTATAAGTTTGCATGTTTAACTTCAATATGAATGATGTAACCAATATTTTGTATCAATATTAGAATGGACAACTAGCTTCATATTTGTAACTGACCGACTTCTTGACAATTCAAAAGTGCCTGTCAATGGTTTAATTGAAATAAATGCTTACCCCCTTATTACAAAACAAGGTTTATCTTCAGACCCAGGTTCAAAACATGGAGCCATTATTGAATTTCGAACTTTATTCCGACTATGGTACAGTTCCTAAACACAAAACTGACAACTTAGTACCGAACACATTTTTGAGTTTTGTAAAAAGAACGGTATTTCAATCACTGTTACGTTCTTATTACAAAAACTGGCTCCATGGTTTAAGCCATGTCAAATATAAATCTTGTTTTGTAATAAGGGGGTTTGAGTTCACATAATTTAACTCAAATCAATGTTTTTTCCGAATTTCAACTTGAAATGTCTGATAAAAAAATGTGCCAATTTTTTTAATATTTATTTAATCCTTATTATGAATTGACTATTCTAGATACCGAATCTAGTAAGCAAGAAAAATAATTTTATTCGTCACAGAAACACGTGCTTAGGAAAACATAACCTCGAGCAAATAAACATTAAAAAAAAAAACCTATCTACATTATAATCACGAGCACAAACATAACAAATAGTCGGCAACTGCACGTCATGACTGTGACGAAAAGGCTTGCACTCAGCATGATGCTGTGCTATGGGGGACCCACAACACAGCGCTAATTTTCAGTGGTTACCCGAAAAATACGTACGGAACTCAAGTCAGGTTTAATGAGTTGAACAACAAAATAAAATAAAATAAACAGTACTTCTAATCTAGTCTTAACTGAATACCCCACTGGATCCTTTCTGGACGCCCACATAATATGATAATTTATAGTACAGATGTTAATCGGTCACTCCAAACACTGGCTAACTTCGATCTGACCCTTTACTTTGAGTTTCAATCCAAAATATCTGTATTAAATATCAACGCATGACCTGGGTTAGGACATATTATACTTTTTATCCCGATATTCCCGCGGGATCGAGACTTATGCGGGTGAAACCGGGGGGCGCACCTAGTTAGCTTAT
Source organism: Tiliacea aurago (assembly GCA_948098905.1). Lineage (NCBI taxonomy): Eukaryota > Metazoa > Arthropoda > Insecta > Lepidoptera > Noctuidae > Tiliacea > Tiliacea aurago. Next base: position 3,923,119 of record OX402587.1, on the reverse strand, counting down.
AATTGGTGGTCTTAATATAAAGTGATACTCACAACATGCCAACGATAGCAGTCTGTATGCCGATGTGCGCCCACCGGATCCTCTGCATCCAGGGTTTGGGCTCCAGACGCTCCATGATGACTGGTAGCAGCAACATGCCAGGGGCACACATCACGATTCTGTAATGAAAAATTATTGTATGAGGAAACGAATTTCAGGAATATAGGTAAAATAAAATACTGAATGATGTATTGACAATTGTTTTAAAAAGTATGCTTATATAAAGGTTTGGCCATGTTGAGAGGAAGAATTAAAGGCGGCTACCAAAAGGTGTTTACAAAGCAGAGGTGAGTGGAAAAACCGGGACCCACGCCCTAAGAGGACATATTATAGTAACCTAATTGGGAGTGTACGACTAAACGCCAACAGACTGAACACCGACAAGACTACTTCGACGGGACTCTTCGCCGACAGGACACTTCGCCGACAGAGCTCATCAGCCACGCCAACTTATCTCCGATAATCAGTCGTACACTCAGCTTAACAATCAGTTGTTAGTTTTGTTTCATTTAAACTGGCATCGAGTTTTTGTTCTGGTAACTGAATTTACCAACAATAGAGGGGATCTGGCGCTCGGCGGCCGCTGCAGCGGCACGCTCGCTTTCGCGCGTTAATGGTCACTGTTATCTGACCTCACTGCCTATCTGACCTCCACAACCCAGTTACTGGGTAACACGATACCCCTCGGTAAGACTGGTTCTCAGACTTTTAGGCTTCTGACGACCCTGTTAGTAAAACCCTATTACTATCTGTATTATCTGTATGTGGTTGGTGACAGCTCGAGGGTCCCTTCCAATATGTCACGTCTTCGAGTCAATAGGTTCTGTCTGGCTCATGTTTTATTTAATTAAATACAAGTCATTAACAAGTATAAATGTGTATCATTTATTAAACGCCATCATAACAGACCCATAACGACTGTCAAAGATCCACGAATGACAGCCGGGACCAACTGCTTAACGTGCTTTCCGAGGCACGGAGGAGTGTCGGTATGTAAAGATGTTCTTACCTTGAAGTGACGACTTGAGAGATGCCCTTCGCAGGCGCGATTTGAGATTTGCCTATCACTTTGCCGTTTTCATCAGTCACGTCCAAACCTGGAAAATTAGAAGTAAGTGACTAAGATGATAAGAATAACGCGACACTACCCAAAGTTTTTGTAGGGATGCTGGTAAAAAATTCAAATACAAATTGTAATTATTTATTCTTTATTTTTCTTAATTTTTTCGTTTATGACTATAACATTATGTGTAATTAATTATTTAAGTATCTAGGTATCCTAAAAGGCGGCGTTAATTTCATATTGCTTGGGTGTATAAGTACAAAACTCCCACTGTCCATTCCAAGGCTGCCTGGAAGAGATCGCAAAGCGATAAAGCCGCCCATTGTATATTTTGAAAAACCAAACGACGTACCAAAATGGTAAAAAGGAACACTTATGGTGAGACTAACGGCCGAACCCAATAACCTATATATCACCAGTTTCGGCCTACTGGAGATATAAAAATATATCTGTCGATGGTTTTAACGTCCCAATAATCTAGGAATCATACCGGCCCACGCTATCTACTGATGGGAGGGTGTATGGCATACACCAGATATCTCTTTGTATGAAAATGCCAAAGTATGCGTCCCAATAAACGATTTGTTTGACAGGACAGTACTACAGATGGCAGATTTGGCTATTCCCCGAATTGCAGGGATAAACGTAAACTAGCCAAGCTAAAATGAACTCTTTAGTACTTGCAATAAAGATCATAGATGTTTTTTTTTACTTAAAGTAATAAAAAAAATTTGAAATTCAAATATCTCGAAAACGGTGCACCCTAGGCAAAAACTAACAGAAATTTAACCATGCAGCACCATTCCAACATGAATTTAAGTTAAAAAAAAAATAACATTAATGCGCTAAGGTAGCCCGCGAAATTCAAATTTTATTACGTTTTTTGCAATTTGCAGGTCAGTAACAGGTTGTATTTTGATTCGCGGCCATAACAAATATGGCTCTACAGAATTATATCTTAATCCAGTAACCTATTTAGAAGTAAGAAACAAAGAAGTTTTAATATAACCCTAATTACACATGTTGTTTTTTAAAGTGATGTTGGTTGTAATGGAACGCACGGGAGGGCGAAGTAGAGAAACCTACTTATTGTTTTCGCTATATAGATAGCCTTTATCAATGATTGTGAGACGCCATCCGAGCATAGATATAATTATACTGTCTATCATCAATAGCGATCTGTCTTTAACTGAAAATAAGTTATTGGGTTCGGCCGTTAGTCTGTCTGTCTGTCACACCTGGATATCTCAAGAACTACTTATGCTATCAACTTGAAATTTAGAATAGTTTTAGATGACGTTTGCCCAAGTATTTTGCAAACAAGAAAGAAATTTAATAAATATATCTTTTTTGCAAAAGGGACTGAAAGGAATACGGGTGGGTTTTAGTCAGTGAAAGTCTGACACGCCCTCCCGCTCCGCCCAGAGCGGAAGAAGTTATTTGATAATTTCCCACCCAAAAAAAAAAGATATAACATGTATCTTGATCTGTACATTCGAGATGTATATTGTTTGCACACAAACGAACCCACACACAAACTCACAAACATATTCTACACCCAGTGCCCTTAATAATATAATATGGGTTATAAAATGTTAAATAGTTTTAAATGAATCTTTTGGCTTATTTCTCACACATTTGTAGAATTATTGTAAACTGGAGGAGCGGAACCACCTAATACAAGCAAATCTATGCTTAAAAGGTGACTCCAAACCTAACATAGTTATTTACTTAAGTGAAGAAATAAACATTTTTATTTTTATTTATTTTATTTTTATATTTCTATCATTGATCGTTGAAATATGAGACGCATCTCGACATCACAATACGTCTTTCAATGCACGTAGGCCCTGATTAAAAGTAATTAAAGACTGTATGAATAACGTGAATAATAAAGTGCAGTAGGTACTTACCTAACAGCATCTCATTCTGCCTCATTAACGGAATGTTTACCCAGTTTGCGGCCGCCACAGCTACGAATGGAACAAAACGCTGGAAATAAAGAAAATATGGGTAAATAGACATTGTTGCTGTAAGTATGGGAAAAACAAAATACACATAAATAAAGTATTTTTGTTATTTACACAAATTGTAGGCTCGACCACAAAGAAACGAGTGGACATCAAGCTATGGTCAATATATTAGTCGCTTTACCTATGCTTTGTCACAATCGAAAAAAGGTTCGGAAGGGATAGAAAAAGAATTAAAAATGTCTGTTACAGGTTTATTTTTTCTTAAAACATTCTAAAAAACGTAGTTCTAGGATTTAAAATTCCCACATGACTGATGGAACATACAATTATTTTGTACTTTTCAGGTTGACGCATTGTAGCAGCTAAAACGATGCACAATTACTTTTCAAAGGAAAAGGAGAATAAAAATAATGTCATTGCCAAATAAAACATGACATAATCTACCTAATGTGGTAAACAATATGGAAGATATTGTCACCCAAGCTGTACCTCTACCATGAGTTAACACAGCCAAAACTCGCTAGCGTCTCCGTAAATCATATGTATGAAATATTGTACAGCGCCCCTTGCGGTCACAGCAAGAATTAAAATACGTACCATGAGCACTATAGATTTCGATAGGTAAGAAACCTAACGTAATCTATTCGATAGTCACTAACGTTTTTCAGCTGTCACCATACAAAACGGCACCATGAGTCACTAATTCGACAGGACAGACGCTATCGAAAAATACGCTTGCGATAGTAGTTACGTAGCTCACTAGCATTTTGAGGTGTGAAATATTTGTTTACATTCAAATTATACACGTTTTGAGTCTATTAAAGTCAAAATAATGTCGGGAAGGGCTTATTTCGCATGAAATATGTTAGTGGCCAACTTTATAGGCTCTCTAGAGAAGCATTTGAAGATTTGTGCTTATTATTGAATAATGTTACGGATTTGAAGTCAACACAAAGAGGCCATAGAACTATAATAATAATTTTCATTTCTCTATACACTACTTATACTAAATTGTGACCCACTGGTCCTCATTGTATTACATATTCTATTTTTGAAAACTTATTTTAATTTAAGTCAAAAACGCTGCGGCGCACACGTCAACAAAATTCCAAATTTAATTGATGACATGAAATATTATAAGGATTAAAAATTCAACAACTACTAAATGTCATAGGAGTACCTAGTCCATGAACCGACAACTTACTTACAACAATGTTTACTGTAATATGAGCTTATGAGCCGTTCTCTCTTCATATTAGTGAGAAAGAAAGAAACAAAACATAAGGAGTGAAGTTAGTTATACGACACGATCTATCGAGCTTACCTTATCGCCTGCGGTTTTTTTTTTTTTTTTTATGTATGGCATCTCGTAGCAGACCTAGAGAGGTCGTTGCTACTTAACCGGATATTCCTGTGGCTGCCCTAAGGTTTTTAATCTTAAAGCCTCCAGCCAGGGCGTAAATTATATATATATTTATTAAAACTAAACGACAGCGCACTAAGGGCACCCCCTGTGGGGTACGGACCTCGGCTTAGGGCGTCGTTGGGGGATCACAAAATTAGTAACAATTTGGGTACGGGCTGGATCAACATTTTGATCATGATTATTATCGGGGATATTATATTTATTGCTACGGCGCTCTCAGCCTCTAACCGGGCGGCTGGCGCAGCGACATTCAAGGGACGGGGGGGAGGACTTTTATTAACATTTACTCGGGAAGTTCGCGTGGTACCTCGGCGGCGAGGACGGAAGGTCGGTTTGTGTATTTTGTGCACTGTACTCGTGGCCCTATTGCTTTCCTGAAGGAGAGTGATGGGGTCATCCGGATCTAAGAGAGTATGCCTCGGTCGGCGAGTCTGACTAATGGCAGAAGGCCTGTAACTAGCGGCCTGCACAACCAAGGGGTTGCGATGACGTTCCGCGGATTCGAAGAAGCGCTTTGCAAGGCGCTTCATAAACTGCTTGATGGTAGGCATCTTAAGGTCTACGTGAAATTGTTCGTTCCGAACGAACCAAGGAGCCTTCGTAATTCTACGGAGAAATAGGTTTTGAAGCGTCTGCATCTTATGGATGTGATATGGCTTTACGTGAGCGAAGACTACGCAGGCGTAAGTCATGATCGGTCGAATGCACGCGGTGTAAATACGCAATTTGCACTTAAGGGACAACTTGCTGCGCGGGTTGAGTACGGAGTGTAGTCTGCCGAGAGCAAAACAGGCGCGCGCGCGCGCCTGTTTTGCTGTTTTGAGATATTTGGCTCGCTTCTCCCAAGGGATAGGCTTGCCGAACATGGTGATCGGTTGGGGGATCGCCTGCGTTAGACTCCGTAAAACTCATGGTGCAAGCGTTATAGAAATCTATTTCATCCACGTTAATACGCTAGCGAGTTTAACGCTAGTGAGTAATTTTTCGATAACAACTCATGGTAGACGTACTGATTCAGTTTACTATGTCTGATCGTATGACATCGATGACTCAGACATAATAATATGGTTCACATAAAAAGTATTAGCGCATCATAAACATACAGGTGCAGTTAGCCGCACGTCATTGGTAACCAGTTTAAGCTGGTATCTTATGCTATTATGGCGAAAGCGTCCGGGTAGTCCGCAAAATTCAAATTTTCTTAAGTTTTTTGCAATTTACAAGTCAGTAGCAGGCTAAATATAATTCGCGGCCGTATCAAATATGTATAGGGTAATATGAACTATATTTTTTTTTTACTATTAATAATTATATTTGAGGCCAATTCTAACTTAAGGGGACGATAACCACCTTTTACCCCCTTATTACAAAACAAGGTTTATCTTCAGACCCAGGTTTAAAACATGGAGCCATTATTGAATTTCGAACTTTATTCCGACTACGGTAAAGTTCCTCAACACAAAACTGACAACTGAGTACCGAACTAAGTTTTCAGTTTTGTATAAAGAACGGTATTTCAATCACTGTTACGTTCTTATTACAAAAACTAGCTCCATGGTTTAAGCCATGTCAAAATATAAATCTTGTTTTGTAATAAGGCGGTTAATGTGTTTATACTGAAGATCACGCCTAAACGAGTAGTAGTGTTAAGGATTTGAACAAAATATATGATAAATTAGAGCATTTTCTCAATAACTTAATACGAGTATGTGAATATTTTAGATTATGTTTATATTACATAGTGAAATTAATTTGTAAAGTTATGTCTAACGCGGATAAAAAACTGAGAATGGCGCAAAATCTACCAAGCGTGTTTTCCGAAAACTTCACCAATTTAAAGATACTTAATTTAATTATTGATCTTTTAGTATACGCGTTTTATTAAAATACCTTTTGTTTTGTGTATAATAAATTAATATTGCGTCAAATTGGGGACAGCGCTCCTTGATGGGCGAGTCCTATTACTGGCTGAACGTACGACGCGTTGCGTGAGCTCAGTACAGAACACGCAAGCTAACCACTCAAGGTCACTGGCATATATCTGCGTCTTAAGCGGCCGGCGTAGCATGCGTAGTTCACACAAACGTAATACCAAAATAATTTGTAAATCAAACATATTCTTAAGGTAGTGTCTATTTATTCCGATTGGATTTGGATTACAGAATATCTAGGTTCCCAAATATACTTACTATATTATGAATGGAGTTATTGCAAATAACGTAAGAAAATTAGAATTTCGCGGGCTACCTTAGCGCATCCCTTTTAAAACTCCGTACTACGTTAGTGCATCCGACTGTACTTACAGTAACAAGATTATCTACCGAACTTTGAATCATCCCGACATGGAAATAACAAGGGATTCAAAAGATAATCTTGAAGATACTAAAACATACATTATTATTACTACAAATATTGAAGTATGTATATATGTTATCAATGGTTGTAGCGTCTTTAAGCCGCTATATAGATTATCGGATAAAAGATATCGAGACATGTTTACTTAATTAATGTATTAGCGTAAAAACTATTACAAAATATCAAAAGATAACTAAAAATAATATCTATACTAATAATAAAGCTGGAAAGTTTGTTTATTGTTTGTTTGAATCTCTAATCTCTGTAATTACCAGTCGGATTTGAAAAAATATTTTTGCATTTGATAGACCAATTCTTGAGGATGGATATAGGCTATTTAACATCATGCTACGACCCTTAGGAGCCGAGTAAAACGACCAAAAGTAAGAAATAACGCTAAGCGAAGAAGGGCAGAAGCTATACTCCATTTAATATTTATAACATTACAAAAATAACGGCAAAATAACGACAGTTATTGTGTAACATTGATGAAATGACTGCACTTTAAGGTTATTTTTTTAACTTACCTAAATGGTCAATAGATTACATTGCTTTGTATTTATCATGAAATAACGGAGTTTATTACACGTTTAACGAAAGGGTGCCAAACGTTATTTTTCTAATGTAAATGGGGTATAGTTTCAAATAAAAATGTAACCTTCAACACTTTAAAGATTATTTGATTGCCTTCAATGTGGATAGCACCGTACCTCAGCACTTAGTTTTGCGCAACGGAACCAGATCATATCGGAGTTTGGGTTTTAGTGCATGCAAGTACACTCGGTTACACATCAAGCTATACTTACATTTCCAGTATACGATGACCTTTCATTGTACGGAAATCCTATACAATGCGAGATCAGCTTATACTGGAAAACTATAGCTTGATGTGTACCAGTGTGTACCATTTTCTATAAATAACTGCACCCACAATAAAGGAGCATCTTAATTTAGGACTAAGTCGTGTAATTTTTTATTTAAATAAAATAATATCAACTCATAATATATTGTATGAGCTATAAATGTATGTATATACCATAAATTATGATTATATTAGGGAATGCCCTATTGTCTGAGCCAAGGCCTATATAAAGTCCATTTCACGAAAGAAGTCCCGCAGACGTGGCGCTGCAGGCATGGGTTATTTTAGGAATGTTGCTAACTTAGCGTATAATAATAATTAGTTCCACTTATTTCCGCGGGACTTCTTTCGTGAAATGGACTTTAGTTCGTAATACAGGTTTAGAAAACAACTTAAAATTACATGACGCACTCTAGTACTTAATTTAAGCCATAAAACCTGCTTGTCACGCTCTATTTCACGGATGCACTGCGCACTAACCCGTTGCACGATTGAATTTACATATAGAAATAGCAAAATGTGGATCTTAACATTGATTTTAGACCTTTTTAGTTGGGTATAAGATGTAAATTCGCTAGTGAAACGCTCCATGGAAAGTCATCTGAATAGTTCAGTTTACAGCATAAAATCAACTTACAGCAAGAATAGGGTTCTTAGCACGTTTCTGCACGCTGAACTTGAAGATCAGCGCGGTGGCCATGGCTGCGGACGTAGCTGACACATACGCGACCCCCATTTGTGTGGTCGTGAGGGGCGAGTTCGCGTTGCGATTGGTGTAATTCACCAGCGCGTTGAACGACTGGTTCACCCATTGCCAGAAGACAACTGCAACTGGAGTTCTGCAAGAGAAATGGTTTGGCTTATAATCCCTATTTTTCAAACAGGATGAGCAGGATACAACATGTTTTAAGACGCAGATATATGCCAGTGACTCTGAGTGGTTAGCTTGCGTGTTCTGTACTGAGCTCACGCAACACGTCGTACGTTCAGCCAGTAATAGGACTTGCCCATCAAGGAGCGCTGTCCCCAATTTGACTCATTATTAATTTATTATACACAAAACAAAAGGTATTTTAATAAAACGCGTATACTAAAAGATTAATAATTAAATTATCTTTAAATTAGTGAAGGTTTCAGAAAAATACGCTTGTATAATTTTGCGCCATTCTCAGTTTTTTATCCGCGTTAGACATAACTTTACAAATTAATTTCACTATGTAATTTAAACATAATCTAAAACATTCACATATTAAATTATTGAGAAAATGCTCTAATTTAACATATATTTTTTTCAAATCATTAACACTACTCGTTTAGACGTGATCTTCAGTATAAAATCATTAAAAGTTGGTTATTGTCGCCTTAAAAACAAAAATCACACGTTCCATTCCAAACAAAAGTGCAATACCAATACCTAAACGATCAAAACGTATGGAACAGAACAGCAATACCTAAACGATCAAAACGTATGCAACAGAACAGCTTCGGAGTAGACCCCCAGGGGGTCTACTCCGAAGCGATAATCCGTAGTATCGGTCGAATGTTCGGCCGTTTCTTGACTTCCAAAGTTACCTTTTTTGACTTTGAGTCCTTATCCGACTTTATTTTTGACTTTGATTTATCTCTTTGACTGTCGTTTTTTTTCTTTCACCGTATTCAGATACGACGCTCAATACTTCGGATTTATCTTCGGAGTAGACCTACCAGAAGTAGTAGAAAATGCTGGGGGTTCTAATCGTGTACTAAATTCATGGTAAAAGTGTATCCTTCCACCATGTATTCTAGTAACTTTGGGGAAGAGAACTAATTTCAGTCTGTAATTTTAGTCCTACTGAGGAACGAAGGCATCTCATACAGGAACAGACATGAACACCACGGTTGCTCACTGCGTGTTAACGATTTTGGACCATTAATCTTGGTTTCCGCACGAAACAGGTTCATCGCAAGTACGTAAGTAATACCTTTTAGCCAACACAACGTACTAAAATCTACTTATTCACTAACAGACAACGCATAGCTAGAGACACTCGAATGGGTCTGGAGTACTCTAGAAGCATGAAATTTTGAGGCCCATAAATAACGAGTGTTAGTAACGACTAAGGAAGTATTTTTGAAAATTCATCCCCTAAAGGCTTTATAGGGGATGAAAATTTGTATGGTAGTTCGTCATTTTTCCCGATGGGAAATACCATCGGATGCATATATGGCTTGTTGTTCATAATACCTCAGCGCCACCTGACTCTTTTATCTCGCTCGCACACTACTGCTCACGGTCACGCGAGCAAGCGAGACAGGGCGCCGATAGTTAAGGTAATTTCTTTTTACGATGAAAACAATGGTAATGAAAAAAAAAAACATTATCTGCATATATCTATTATTAATGTTATAAAAAAAATATGGACTCTGGGACTGGTATTTTCGTCAAACATACGTTGAGGTACCCTCAATTTTACCGTAAATTTATTTCAAAATGAATGCTGCAGTATTTTCGATATAACGGAGGATCATCATTTCAGCCGAAAGACATCCACTGCTGGACATAGGCCTCCCCCAAACGGGGGGGAGGGGGGGATTTTCCATAATCGCCAGCTTGGCAGGCGGGTTGGCGATCGCAGTATTGTTTTAAAAATGCATAGAGAACGCTGCTGCCCATTCTCTAGTAAGTCCCTTAGTCGCTTTATACGACACCCACGGGAAGAAATGGGATGGTGGTAGGTATTCTTTACGTCCGGCACCACACGGAGGATCATGTGAAGCAATTTGAGGTATTGTAGACTCTTATAAATGCTCATATTTCCATGTCATCAAAGATATTGTAATAAGTCAGCGTCATAGAAATATTAACAGGAGAAGTGGCAAGGGGCGTGTCTGTGTCCACGCGACATGATCGCAACGCTCATGTACCAGGCAAATGGTCATATCTGCGAACTAGTGCGCTTTCGACCGCGTTCGTGACAACATATAGGAATGCCGTTTTGTTCAGTGGTTTCTTGTAAAACCCGAAGTCAAACTAAAAACTTTATAAATCATGAAATCACAAAAAATATTTATGTAAAAGTATTTAACTTTATTTGCCTTTAAAATCATGAAAAACATCAAATCGTAAAATAGTTCTTGGTTTTACTACGTCACTTTTGTTTTCAAATATCCCAGCGACTGTACTACCTTGCATGAAATACATTGCTTCTTAACCACTACCTAAATATGTCGCTTACTGACTGGACAATCAATGTAAACATCATAAAATTATACTTTGTATGCCGATGTACGCTACGACGTAGTACGCTGCTGTATCTTGGGACGAGTTAGTGATGTCCTTGTGCAGATCCGCCAACGTAGGCTATCGACAAAAATGTCGATTGCCTAATGAATATATTGCTATTATAGTTTATTCTTCAATTTGTCAACCGTTGTAACCTGATTGGAAGACCCATGAGGAAATAATGTTATTTACTCATTTTGAATTGCTAATATTGTTATTTTTTATTTATATTTTTTTAGGTAAATTATTGTTTATTTATATTATATTTGTATCAGTATATCATTTATTTTATTTTTAGGACCCCACAACATTTTTAATACGACGATAAATGGAAGGATCGATAACTTTCCAATTTAGTCAATCACTAGCGTATATGTAAAATAAATGGCTTTTGCGCAGCACAACGACAGCGTTTGATGTTTTCGTGTGAGTAAGTTGTACGGTGAATAGTAAATGCACGCTGCGTTTGATGGGGTAGGGTATAAAATTTATTGATTGTGTAGTACGTTCTGATTTATTTCTTGCGAGTGTGTGCGCGACTTCGTATAGATTGCTTTTACTGAACTGCATGTGTAGTTGTGGCGAGTGGTAGGGACAAACTGGAGACATCGGGTTTCGATACATTTTCAACTACCGGGGCATATCTCGTTCTTTCTTATATCTATGGTCGGCGTACTTACATAACCTCTAGTTACCTTCTAAACTTACACAAAGATCTCTGAGCGAGTGAATATACACGGAAATTATGTTTTACATCACATTGCTCTGTAACTCAGCAACACATTATGTTATCCTCATTAGAATTTATGAGTATAGAATATATTTTATTTAAAAACATTTGCCTATTTTTATGACTACCTTTTGTTCACCTACAAGGTTATTTTACTACCTATTAGTGAGTATGATGATAGGTAGAGATTCATGACATATTTTTTAAGGAAAACGTCTGAAATTAAACAAAGGCCTATACTGTGCACAATTCTTTCACAAAAGCTACAAGTACTGCCCACTACTCTATTACTTTTGGCGTGATTATAAGGCTAAGCAGATATAAATTCTCTGGCCAGCACAGACATGGCAAAGCGCCGATCTAGCCTAGGTACATACGCACGGGCGATTTTTTAAAGCTTCGATTTTTTTATCGCGCACTGGATTTTGATCTCTCGGTGTTAAGAGGCCCCTACTTTTATGTTAATTTGCATTCATATTCTGAAACAGTCACACATACAATCAAAATGGAACTTACATACGTGATAAATAATGGATCTTTTTCTTTCCATGTACAAGACAGTTACGTAATTGCAAAATTTTGCTCAATACATTTGTTATTCTAAAATCATGCCTTTTTTAAAGATAATTAAAAATAAAAACAAGATTGTTCGGATTTCATGTCTAAAATGAATATTCACAGCAGAAAATATAGTTTATTAACCAGCTAAGTACAAGATATTTTTAGTTTTTTTTACTTTAGTTATAATAGAAATAAGAATTGAGACTTACGCTATTTAGTTTCGTGCTCGAACACGATCAAAGAGCACACGCGATATCAACTTTATTACGGAGTGGCGGGGAGCATGGGGCGGAGCTTGCGTGGAAATTTATTTTAGAGTGCCTGATCTAAGCCTATTGTGGTATAGTAATTTTATTCTAGGTGCATCGTCTTCACATATAATTATATAATTAATGTACCTATAAAAATATTGTACAAGATTTTAAAAGAGTACCGGTGGAGTTTCTTGCCCATTCTTCTCCATACGAAACTACATTTTGGAAGGGGCGACTAGAATCAAATCTATTTTTTTTGTAAATATTGACGTTCAAAAGTGCCTTTTATGTGCCTATTTGAAATAAACAATTTGACTTTGACTTTGAAGCCGCACTAAGCACTAACCCAACAAAGTGCATCCCGCGCATCGAAAAAAATATATCTATACTGTTGGATTTTCAAGGGTTAGCTAGCGCCAAGAGTTTAAAGGGTTAGCTAGCGCCAAGAGTTTAAAGGGTTAGCTAGCGCCAAGAGTTTAAAATCCACCAGTATTTTTTGTTTTTTTAATCAAGTGAGGGCTTATTGCAACATGCGCAATGTGTCCAACCGCAATGCGCTGCGTTATGTCAGGTCTACGGCCGTACTTAGCCTTAGATTACAATAAAAAGTGAGGTAATATTGCAATAATGATCAATTTCGGGAACGTATTAGTTCACGCTACTTTGATGGCCATCCAGCAGGATTAGCACGAAAACCGTAGAGGAGCGTTTTTTCGACGGAAGAGTAGACAAAAATGACGTCTCCGTATAGACAGTTGACAGTTTTCTACCGAGAAGGGTAGACAAGCGATTTCTATTCTACTGTAGAGTAGAAATAAAAAGCGTCATGCTAAGCCTGCTTTTGTCTTATCTAACACCTATTATCTAAAACCAGGCACCATTGAAAGGGTTTTCGATTTTTTCTAAGTGGTTAAACAAAAACCCATACGATATGGGTAACCCTTATGAACGGCTTAAATTAATTTTGGTAACCCATTGAAAGGGTTTTCGATAAAAACCTATACGGTGTGGGACAAAAGGGTTACCCTTTTGAACGGCTTAATTTAAGTCATTCAAAATTACCCACACCATATGGGTTTTTGAAAAACCCTATTGAAAACCCTTTACATTAAAAAGGTTTTCGATAGGGTTTTTCTAAAATGGTAACCAAAATGGTCCCTGGGTGGAATAGATAATATATAGAATTGGTTATGCTACGCGTGCTGGGCGGATATCGAAATAACATAATTATTGTTCTTTTTCATGTTACTGGGTTTAAGTATAAAACCCATTCAATGGGTTATCATGCAACCCTTTCAATGGGTGTCTAGTATAAAACCGTTTCAATGGGTTACATCATGATAAAGGTAACCCATTGAATGGGTTACCCCTTCGAAAGGCTGAACTCTTAACCAGGGTTGTACGGTCCCTGCCTAAAACATGACAAAGATATTATGACCATTTTAGAAGATACAATGTTCATGAGATCAAAAATTGTGTTTATCATGTTTTTAAAGTGTAAAATAGCTTGTTGACAAATTCCTCGGCACTTGGCAACACAATGTTTTGACATTGGCTTTAAAAGTCATTATTCGCTCTTTACCGTACCTACGTTATTTGAGTTTTGACCTATATTGGCCGGTTGCCACTGCAACTGCATTTTAATACACTTTATTGAGTCCTTCATATTAATGGAGGACTTTAAATAAATTTATTTTGCATACATTATTAAAATATCAAGTCATTATCTTTGTTCTAGGAGTGGGATATTACAAGTTAGAATATAATATCTTTTAAAAGTTTTGAAAACAATTAGTTTGTTAGAGAGTTGCCAATTGCTCAGACACTTTTCTTATTTAGTTGAAAATAATTTGTTAAGCAATTCATAATTAACTATATTAAGTTTGTTGATTACTGGTTTTATCAGTAAACAGCTACTACAATCAGATAGTTGTGTGGCTAGTTTAACCTCTAAGGAAACTAGATTTTTGTAGGACGGCCAGCATTCACCTGCCAAATGAAAAACTCCTGTGTAAGTTGTTGGGCTATTTCAGACTCCTTCACACAATCAATCCGCCTAATAATAAAAAAAGTTAACTAAAAAAATCTAAAACCCGACTGCGTAAAAAGTGAACTTAAAAAACCGGCCAAGTGCAAGTCGGACTCGCGCACGAAGGGTTCCGTACCATTATCTACAAAAATGGCAAAAAAATCACGTTTGTTGGATGGGAGCCCCCTTAAATATATTTTTGTTTTATTTCAATTATTTATTTTTAAAGTGAATATAACTAAATAATCTGTGAATATTTCAAGCGTCTACCTGTTGCCGTTATCAATATAGATAAAAAACGAGCAAAAAAAATCACGTTTGTTGTATGGGAGCCCCTAATATTTATTTTATTCTGTTTTTTTTTGTATTTATAGGCAATAGGTCGTTATTGTTAGGAAGATGCCTCCGACTGCATGAGAGATCTTGTTTCAATCTTCTTTAAATTCGCTTTTTACGCAGTTGGGTTTTTGTTTTTTTTTATTACTTAACTTTTTTTATTTTGTACTTTTTAGGTAGGATTATAAGACGGTAAATTAGGTTATATACTCAGTTATAATCGGGTCATAACGACCGCTTACTCACTCGCTCCAAAAGTTCGGGATATTTTATTATCATTTCTCATTTAAATTACTTTTAAACATATAATAAGTATATATTTTTGTAATCACCTTTTAAAACACATTCATTTTGATAACCCCTCGATAGGCTTGGCAGACATTTTTTTTCGAAAACACACCTTTTGGTGGCCGAAAATCCGCCATTTTAATTTTTAATAATTTTAATATACCCTATGACACTCGCGCAATAAAGACGAATTTAACGACATATCGTTCATCGAAATCGGTTCAGCCGTTTAGTAGTTACGAGGGAACATAGGGACAGACATACATAGATACATACATACATACAGGTCAAACACATAACCCTCTTTTTTTGGCTTCGCCGCAGTCGGGTAAAAAAGTGTATACAAATGGTTATAAAATTGTTTTTTTCTTTGTTTGCCTATTATTTTTCACAGCTGGCCTTTCCTAAATTCTTTCAATACTCTTCTTTGCTTGTGTCACTTCAAACAGTAATACTGTTGCAGTTACACCAAATTAGACTCTACAAGACTGCAGAGAATACATTTTTGGGTAACTCGGCCAAAGGAATATATTACTTATAAGTATAAAAGAAAGGTTCACATACCTATACCATTGCAACATAGCTCCAGTAATGAGACAACCTCCTGGCATCTGGAAGGACATTCTGCCGAACACATTCTGAAGTTCCCCACTGTCAGGGTGGAAGGCAGATTCATACAGCTGCTTGGCTCTAACTAGTTGCTCGTACTTTGTGCCTGCCGGCTCTTGGCCTAATCTAGAGGAAAATGAAAATTATTCTTTAAAATAATATTAAATAAGTAGGTAAGAAAAGAAAGAAAAGGTAGAAAAAGAAGAAAGAAAATACGTTTATTTGCGGTAAACATGACGCAAAGAAATAACATAGATACAAAAATAACAAGTAGGGGGAAAATATGCGTCACATCCACGCAAAACGGCCACCGCTCAGCATAATGCTGTGACCCTATTCGAGACAGAGCCCCAGGGCTGGCAATATTACAGTCTTGGTAACATCATCATATGCCTAGCATTTTCGCAGTTATGTTGGGGTCAGGTTCCAGTCTAACCAGATGTAGTCTTACTAACAATGTGTTGAATTGATAAATATCTGAAAGTAATTAGATTATCTATGTTCAACATTTATTCAATAACTAGCTGGTACCCGCGGCTTCGCCCGCGTCGCTTTTTCTAAAATAAAAGTAGCCTAAGTTACTCTTTATAACATCAGCTATCTGTAATAAACCCGTCTAAATCAGTCCAGCCATTTTGTAGATTAGCCGGAACAAACAGACAGACAATTTTTTTTTTTTTTTTTTTGGTACCGTTTATACTTTCTTAGGCATTACTTTAATTTTTTTTTATTTTATAGATGGCTTTTGCAAGCCAGCAACTCTGGGCCCTTGCAAATAAACTTTGTTAAGTATTGGCCTATATTAATAATTTAAGACATTTTTATCATCAAGGAGATAAGAAATTGCATCAAAGACCCTATGGTATTTCATTGTTGTTGACAAGGCAGTAAGTGATATTGGAATTTTGCAATTGGTTCTCAGTAGCAGTCCAAAGACTTTACTGACTTGTCCACTGTTACATGCAACTTAAATCTATACTAATATTACAAAGAGGTAAAATTTGTTTGTATGTTTGTTTAGGGATATCTCTAGAACTACCAGTTGGATTAAAAAAAAATGCCTTTGATAGCCCAATTGAGGATGGATATACGCTATTTAACATCACGCTACGACCCTTAGGAGCCGAGCAAAAAGAAAAGTTCAAAAAGAATGCTAAGCGAAAACGTGCGGGCGATGCAATGCGACGCAGTGGGTCGGGCGAACAATAAATTTCACACGGACGAAGTCGCGGCAATAAGCTAGTAATATGTATGATGACAAGTGGAATAATTTTTATTACTTTCTTATGTAAATTTATGATATGTTGTGTTAAACTTACTTATACTTCAAATAAAGGTCTTTAGCTGCATGCAGCTCAGTTTCTGAAGCCAGTGATAGTAGAGGATTAGAGATGAATGCAAAATGCTTGAATCTACCCACAAATGTGCCTTGATCCCACAGCGGCTGGGTAATGTCTATCCTCTCTGTAGCCATCACCTGTTGGGACAAATTATTTCGATTAAGACAATAATGAAGGATTGATACAAAGTTTCAAGCCACTCCAACTGCATATTCTTTTTGACCATTGATTGAAATCACTGGTATTTAAATAATTTACAAATGATTGGGTCAGTGGGTCGTCTTAGGGGCAGGGACCGTACAACCCCGGTTAAGAGTTAAGCCTTTCGAAGGGGTAACCCATTTTATGAGGTTACCTTTATCATGATGTAACCCATTGAAAGGGTTTTATACTAGAAACCCATTGAAAGAGTTACATGATAACCCATTGAATGGGTTTTATACTTGAAACCCAGTGAAAGGGTTACATGAAAACCCATTCAATGGATTCTATACCTACTTGAAACCCAGTAACATGAAAAAAATCATAATATTATGTTATTTCGATATCCGCCCAGCACGCGTAGCATGAACAATTCTATCTCTATTCTACCCAGGGACCATTTTTTAGAAAGACTCTATCGAAAACCCTTTCAGTGAATGCACAATGGTCCACATGAAGGACTAAGTGCGGAAACCAAACCCTATAACATAGAACCCTTTCAGTGGACAGGGTTTTCTATAGGGTTTTTCTAAGCAGTTAATAAAAAACCCATACGGTGTGAGTAATTATGAATGGCTTAAATTAAGCCGTTCAAAAGGGTTACCCACACCGTATGGGTTTTTATCGAAAACCCTTTCAATGGGTTACCAAAATTTAATTTAAGCCGTTCATAAGGGTTACCCTTATAGTATGGCTTTTTGTTTAACCACTTAGAAAAACCATATTGAAACCCTTTCAATGGGTAACCAAAATGGTCCCTGCTTAGGGGTTACAATAAGTAATTCAACTAAATTGCATAAATAAAGATACTTAGTAATATTAATAAATTTGGATAAGATGGGCACATTTTACTACTCTAACTTTGTATACTCTCAAACAAGAGCGAAATATTCTAATATTTTCACTGGCATAAAGTTACAATTTATTTTAAGCTTTCAAGGTCTTTTGTAAAGAGTCTTAAATTACCTGCTGAATTTCTGCTGTGGTACCTAAATAATAACTCTACCGTACACGTAGGTACTTACTACGTATTTTAATGTCCACACAAAAATGTTAAAATAGTAGTCAATCAACTTGAGACAACAACAAAATTACATTACATGGCCTTGAATATACGGCAGTCAAATAAAACCATGGCAAAAACTGGCGTTTTGCAAACAAGAAATTATAAGCAGAATAGTTTCGAATAGATTATGTAAGGCCGCGTTTAAAAAATAAATATCTACCAAACATTGTTAAGTTTCACGTGAAATGAACCTGTATTTTACTTACTGCAATATTTTTTAATTTCCTGAAGAGCGAAATATAATAAGTAAATGCTATTGATACAAAAGAATATAAAAAGACGTGCACGTTTCGCGAACTCAATAAAACAACTGGAAAATAATCGACGCCAGCCAGTCGCGTTCGCGGCGATCGCAAACTGGAAATGTCAAATTGTCAAAGTCAATCTATCATTCTGTCAACTCTGTCAAAAGTCAGCGGAAAACCAAGAATGGCAAAAACAAAATCAGTACTTGTAAAAAAAGAAACTCATCGACTCAACTCCTTTTTTCAAATGAAAATAATTGACTCTACTTTTCGCCTTTTTGATTCATTTTGACGTTACGGGCATATTAGATAGGGTTTATTCTAAGATTGTTATTATTCTAAGGGTTTATTGGTGAAAAAAAGTATTACCATTGCCACTAAGCAAAAGTCGTTCGTGAATGTTTCAGTTTCAGTACATGGCAGTGTTGCCAACCCTACTGTTGTAACAGTCGTATCTACAAAATATGGATGTTATTTTTTACAATGGCATCCCTGTTTTGTGTTTTGGCCCATATTATTTCTACTGTTTTTGTACTGTAGACTGTAGTACAGTAGTACTAAAAAAATAAGGACTGAAGGAATGCATTTTCGGATTTTCAAACGTTTTATTCTTTGATATAATAAATAACGTTTGATGGTAATATAATAATGTTCTTAAATGTGATGTACACACGGCTACACAATCATCAAGCTATATATTTCCAGTATACGCTGACCTCTCATTATACGAAAACCCTACACAATGGCAGATCAGGTTATACTGGAAATGTAAAGCTTGTAGCCGTGTGTACATACTTTACTGGTATGACCTAAGACGACCCACTGACTGACCGGTATTCAGCTGCATCCGGTTAGACTGGAAACCAACTCCAACATAGTTGGGAAAAGGCTAGGCAGATGATGATGTTTGATAGTAGAATAATACTCTTGTAAAATTAATTACTATTTACTGTTTTTTAAAAGCAACACTGGTCCATGGTTTCAGTTTTCACAATTTCTTGTCCATTCTTGTCTATGATTTAACAAAATATGGCGGCTGTCGTAAGAACAGCCGATATGACGATTCAAAAGAATTCTCAGATTTTAGTAAACGTAGAAGAAGCTCTAGCCGATTTAATTGTTGTGTCGTATTGCACTAACGAAAAAAAGTTCCAAGGTGTGCTTCTGGACTCCAACAAAGGGTAGGTAACAGAGACATAACCGAGCGTGTTTTTATCGATTATTGAAAAACTCTTGATATTTACATTAATTTGACTGTATTTTTGCAGTAATTTACCTTTTGGAGTGTATAGCCTCAACCCAGCATTCTCCAAAAAGGCTGTGTCTACAAAAGAAAGTGATAAGTTGCATTCCGTTAGTCAAAGGTTCACGTACCAAGAACCCCAGTATGAGGGAGAAAACTCACACAGATCGAAGAAGCCTGCTCCTAAGGGCAAACAGCAGCAAAAGATGACCGTCCGACTAAGACCTCGGAAGGTATTATGTTCTAATTGCCAAGGGATTTGTAATGAGAACAATGAAAACGTAGACGTGTCTAAAAAACGTAAGTTAGAATCTGATGACGATACACCACACTCATCTGAGTCATCAAGGTCAGAGAAAAAGTATTTGATAGGCAGCATGCTTATACCCAAGCTGTCCAGGCTGCAGCCCAGCGAAATTTCAAGTGCTGTAAGGGGTGCACCGAAAAATTCCAATAAGGCTAGTGAAAAACAAATTAAAAGTGAGAAATCGAGTAACGAGACCGTGACACAGGAAATGGCTTTTGTCAGTGTTTCTGATGACGTGGACGGCGACAAAGAAGAAGATGTAAAAGACGAAAATGACATTTCTTTTAGTTCAATGTTTTCAAGTGCAAAAACTCTTAAAATATGTTTTGGGGAAGGCGAAGGAACAGTTGTGAAGATACCACCGCTTACAGGAGATTTTAACGAAGATTCAGGCGTTTCCTGTGACATGGGGAAGCCAACGAAACCAGACTCTAAAGCAGCTAAAAAGGCATTGAAAAAAGCTAAAAAGCAGGCAAAGAAAAATAGCTCACTACAAAAAAGTCAAAGTATGCAGTCACCAAAACATGTTGGAGCGTTGTCACCACACAACAATGCATCAAGTCCAACGCTGGACCCTTTAGAGAAGAAACACAAGCACAAGGTCAAACATAAAAAGAAGTACAAAAATCAAAAGAAGCGTGATGAAAACACAAGTAAATGTACTGAAAGTGAATCAGTGGACTATTTTAGTGATATTAAAGAACACTGTATGAATCAGAAACTTTCAATAAGCTTACGGAGACTAAGTAGTAATACCCATGAGAAACAGAGTGAGAATGATCATGTAGAAAGTGGTTCAGAGGATTGGGAGAATGAAATGGTACCAGATTTCCCAGCAAATGGTACAGAGGGTGTTGGTGGGAGGTTATTACGGGTTTCGTCTGGGGATGTGGTGTGGGGCAAGGTGGTAGGGTTCCCATGGTGGCCGGGGAAGGTCCTCAGTGTCACTCCAACATCAAAGGCACATGTGGCATGGTATGCTTCAACCACATCATCACTGATGCCGTGTGATAGCTTGAGTCCTTTCTTGGAAGACTTTAAGGTGAGTCATCATTGCTTTTTAATATTTCGGCATAAATAACAGACTGATGTTGCTGGCGAACAATATCTTTCAAGGTCAAGGTCATACAAGGTCAGGTATGAATAGTGTTTTTGGGGTCCTGTATCTAGCCAATCTAAAGGAATATATCCACATCTACCAATTTCATAACTATAGATTTTTATACTAGCTTAACATGTTTTTCTAACAAGTTTTCCTCATTGCCGGACTAGGTAGTCAATATTTAAATAGAATTTAAATTTATAATAAAATCAAAGAACAGACTATGTACTATGTAGTATTTCTTGGAAATAAACGATATGAAAATATGTATAAAACACATGTTATGAAAAACTGTTTATCTTTGTTTTCATTTATGCCAGCCATGTGTGTCATGTCTATGACCTTTTGGGTACATTCCCTAAAATGAATGCACTGGCGTCAAATTAAATTAACTCATCATCTCTATCTTCCAGATACGATTTTTGAAGAAAAAGCGGGGACCATACAAAGAGGCGGTAAAACAGGCGACAATTGAAGCTAAAAAAAATGAATCTCACGTAAGCGATCCACTTGCCAGCCCTACACACAACTTGGCAACGGTTTCACCCCGCCCCATCGATGTGTTCTCGTAGACTTACGGTGCATCCGAATTTATTCAAAGTCTTGTGATATTTAATAATTACTTGATTTGTCTGCACAAATAGTTTTTAAATGGTGTTTAATTGTTATACTGTAAATGTGGTTATGTCTCAAGCGTTTTAGGAAAATAAATGTCTTCTAATATTAAATAATGTCTCTTCAGGGCACTGGGTTAAATAAGCAAGATTCAAAAATCGTTTTGTTTGGTTAACAAACTCTTACACGTAATCATTATTAAGATTTCTATACAAAACTGTCATCAAATTAATTATTCAAGCAGCAAAACCAATATTTTATTGGTAGCCTTGTATTTAAAGACATCTTTGTTCCATGTTCAATATAACAACTAAAAAAAAATAAAAAAACTAAGTAATAAAATTATGTTGTTATCTAAATAAACCCACGTTTTTACGACCATGTTTTGCGTTGATCTTGATGACAAATGCCGCGTAGAAATGTTCCGCGTGGTTACGAATTTGCTATCTGTTATCAACATAAAAAAACTCCAGATTGCAAAGATACATATACTATAGATATTTTGCTGGGTGTTTCAAAAGGTTGGGGGGTTATGAGGTATAGGTATTTTACTCTCGGACCTTGGTATCTACAAGGGATGAAGCGCCCTAACTAAAACAATATTCTTATGTACCAAAAGTAAGCCTATTAAATAAACCCATCAATTTTTTGTCCCCGGATTAGTAATTAAAACAACTTTGTAAGTATGTGATTGTGATAATTAAGTTTTAATATGCTTGACAAATTACTTCTCAATTAAAAACTTGTTTATGATTGATTGATTTGACTATTAGGTATAACTTTTATACTTGAAAAACAAGCAATGGGTGGTCTCCTTCACTGTTATCTTTATTGTACGTACGTATTTTTGTAAATGTGCAATTATTATCTATTTACGATCCGTGCTTGTAACACTGGCGCATTGTCTATGTAAAAATGGGCTTAACTCTTTTATCCAAACCAAAACAGAGCCCAATATTATAACAGAAGACTCAACTAACTCAACTTCAATAGTTAAATAATTGGACTTGACTTGAGACCAAATGCTGTAAAACAATTCATGCTAAAACAGGTGAAATAACGAAGTTATTGTATGTGTTCATTACTCTTAAAATAGTCAGAAAAATGTACTCCTCAATCTTTCATTAATCAGCGGCTGTCGCAATTAAAAAATTGGGGAATGGTGCCATAGACAAATTAATAATAGTGTTGTGAAAATATGCACCAAAGGATTTACAAATAAATTATGTATTTGACCTTTTTCAACTTTGTTAATATTTAATTGAAAAATAATTTTATTCTGATATCAGCGGTAGAGAATTATGTAATAATTTTATTATATTTTTGTTAATAATTTTATGTTTCCTGTTTATATTGATAAAAAGTTAGGTACTTATGGCCATTCCTTATATATCTAACTCTTGATTTTAATTTCATTGTACCATATACTTGTATATTTTTTTACACTAGAAAACATACTGTAAATATTATTTTATAGTTTGATTTTAAAACAAAGAGAAATATTTTGTTATTTACTTTTTAAGAGGTATGTTTGATTCAGATGGAAAGATTATTAGGACCAATAAATTGTTTGCAATAATATTATTAGAACCAAAAATAGTTCAATTCTGTTGGATTTTCTAGTTGGTTTTTATATTTTTGCATTCTAGCATTCATTATTTTGAGAAAAGCTATTTGGTTTTAATTTTTGTTTTAGGGAATTGGTTTAGAGCTATACTTAACCAAAATACTAGCTGTTGTTTTAATTCGTTCCGGTTATTTAAATATACTTTACCTCAAGATATAAAATTAACCTATTGGATAAAAAAATGCTTAAATTTACTTTAAGACAGGCTGTTCTAAAGTTGATATCTTCAAGCTTATTCAAGGTGAGGTAGTCAGAGGAACTTGTAAACGAAAGGAATTCTGCCAAAGATTAATGATCTTTGCCCAACTTGTGGTGATTTAAGATAACTGTTCATAATTATAATTATTAATGTGTAAATATTCAGAATAAAGCCGTATTTTATTAGTGTAGTCTGCTACAGTGTATCATCTTATCATTACAGGAAATGTATTTTTAAAATATAAACTCTTCACAAATGCTGTCTTTCAGTTTTCTATGATTCGTTGACAAACACTCATTTCTTTGTCTGCTTGTCAATGTTTTATGATCCCTGCGTTATTCATTCATATCCCTCAATAGGTACCTAGTGTATGTACTAAGTCTTCGAGCGTTTATAACTTTTTTGAAGTAGGTAAAAACTGTCAAATTTCTCCAAATGATTTTAAACCTTAAACTGTTGGATAAATGTTCAAAATCGAATGAGAGAAAATTTGACAGTTTGTGGTAACTTGATGTGCTGGCGACTGTACCTACACTCAAGCCAAGTGGTGACCGCCCGCGCGTCTGCATTCATGCATTGCAGTGTTGTGCAATTTATTTTTGTGACGTGTCGAATCAAAAAAATGTCGCCGCTGTCTGTTCAGACATTTCGTTCGCGAATAAAAACAAATATCTCGACGACACAACACTATTACGCCGCTATAGTGCCGCGCGCTGCGATGGTTTCGAGAATGGGTCTGCGTTGCCCGCCCCGCTCCCGCGCCGCCGCCCGCCGCCGCCCCGCTGCCCGCAAGATTCGAGGCGAACAACATTCGGCGCAGACGCTTCTGCGATAAGGGGCGAGGGTTCGATTCCAAATCGTTTTATTTTTCCTGTAATCTTTACATAAGCTTCTATTATTAGAATAATTTCAGATTTTATCTCTGCAAACTTCGGAGATAAGGCCCCTCCCCACTTATCTGAACGGTATTTTTTTTCACACTTCATCAAAAGTCGGAAACTATACTCCCTAAAAAAAAAAATGTTGAGAATGTGCAAACAGCGTTCTTTCATATGATACCCCACATGCCCTAGTAGTCCCACTTCAAATTTTTAAGACCCCCTTTCTGTCCCTTTTGCAAAAAAATAATTATATTTTTTTAAATTTCTTTCTTACTTGCAAAATAGTTGGGCAAACGTCATCTAAAACTATTCTAAATTTCAAGTTGATAGCATTAGTAGTTCTTGAGATATCCAGGTGTGACAGACAGACTTAGTCTCACCATAAGGGTTACTCTGGGAATCAGGACAATACGAAGCCTCTGGGATTTGGGGTTGTTCCGAAAGTATTTTTTCCGCCTATTTGGAGCCAACTTCGGCAAAGTATTTTTACAAAGTTGACAGAGTCTTTTTTAATGACCGAGCTGTTTTAATAACGTTCCACGTCGCCTTCGGATTATTCTTAGATTTTTCGAATTCATCTTTTTCGTACGCAATTCTCAGATTCCGCAACAAATCATTACAAAAATTACGGTATCCGTTATTATATGTTACTTGTAAATTAACATCATTTGGAGATTTTTTTAGCTTATAGTGCATCCTGTCCCGATTACTAATACAACGCATACGGCCAGACGTTGTTTAATGTTTCTCCTTTTACGGGGAATTTTGACGATGGACGTGTGGTCTCTAACTGCAATAATTTCAATGAACCGATCAGCAGCCTCGGAAGCGTCAAGAATGGTCATAATTCCAGAAAAGTCTGTTGTTTCTATGATTTTCGCAATAGTCGAGTAATCAATGAGAGTTCTTGTACGGTTTGTTTTAGATTTTTGAGGTCTCCATTGTAAGGATAACAAAAGCGCAACATGATCAGTGCGTGAGTCACTTTCTACAATTAAAGTGGTAGCCATTTGGTCAGATTTCAGGATTATGTGGTCTAAGTAGATTAAGTCTTGTAGGTGTTAGGTGAGCTGGAAGTAGACCATGAGAGGATGTGAGGGTAAGATATAAATTACTGTCACCAGGCTAGACAGTTGAAATGTTCACAGATGATGTATTTCTGTTGCTGATAGAGCAACAAGTACTAAAAACCAAAATAAAATAAATATTTAAGGGGGCTCCCATACAACAAACGTGATTTTTTTTGCCGTTTTTATAGATAATGGTACGGAACCTTCGTGCGCGAGTCTGACTCGCACTTGGCTGATTTTTTATGAATAAAATATGACCCAGAATTTATTTACTTGTGACCTACGATTGTGACAGAAGGTCATCAGCGCCACAGAATGCAATCAATTTGGAGGTACTTACTAATTCCATGTTAAAATTCGCTTCTTCGGGAAACGTCAAGTTGAACTAGTATTCCTACCTCAATGAGTTGAACCAACTGTCTACTCAAGTGTCAAGTCAACTTTACTTTCGTCTAACGTTTTTCGGTTTGTCAATTGTCATTTCGAAAGTTTGAAAAGATGTTTGCAAATTTTGCAATCAATCTCTAGTTTGCTGCAGCCAAACACAACACCTAGTTTATTTATTTGTATGTAGTGAATTAGGGTCTATAAACAATGAAACGAACTTATAGGTCTAAAAAAGACACCGAGGGTGTTCTAGATCGCAGAGACTTGTTGCGAAAGTTGGACGAAAAGAGTTCAGCTTACGATGCCTTTTTCATCCAAAACATCAAACAAACTAAGCGAGAATTATCTTGTGTTGGATCTTCTAACGCTCACGGAATTGCTTCTAACCGAGTCCGCAAGAGGAAATATGTAAAAAGGATAGTAAAAGTGGTAGAAACTCCTTGCCGAGAAAGTTTGTCTCGGTCGGCGTATCTGACTCCAGATAAATCTATACGAGTGAACAAACCCATGGATCCTTTCGACATGTTGTTAAACTCTTCAAATACATGTACAGTGGAAGTTCGACCTCCTAAGACTGAGTCTGTGACTAGCAAGGTGGATCTGATTGATAAACTTGTGCAGAAAAAGTAAGTGACCCTATCGAGGTTATAAAGTAACTAACTATACGAACTGCACTACTGCAAAGGCTCCTTTAACAGTAAATATCACTCAAAAATCAATCTGCCTAGCCTTTTCACAACTATGGTGGGGGTCTCTTCCAGTCTAACCAGATGTAGCTGAATAATCACGAATGTGTCAAATAGTGTTCATATTTCTGAATGTTTTTTATGTCTATAGATAAATAAAATACTTGTACACCCGGCTACACATCAAGCTATACATTTCCAGTATAAGCTGGCCTCTCATTGTACGAAAATCCTAAACAATGCGAGATCAGCCTAAACTGGATCTGTATAGCTTGATGTGTAGCCGTGTGTACACTATTAAAATTACAGATATAAATGCAGAAATTTTACAATGGGCGGTCTCATTGCTATAAGCAATATTTTTCTCTAACAACCATTGCTTTTTGAGGCAAAATTGTTTTCATTATTTAAAATGCTGACTATAAATAACTAGGGGCACTGAAGGCTCCCTATAATCTTTTACAGGGATTACTTTATGTTTTGAGTAATATGCATTCATTTGATGGTTTCAGAGAAGGGAAAACTTATACTAGACGAAAGCCAGTAAAACCCAAAAAGGTTTATTATTCATATAGTGAGAGTTCTGGTAAGTAGACTTTTTTTTAAATATTTTTAGAGCAAAAGAAATTAATTTTCATGGTCACCCACCCACCATGAAAATTAATTTCATCTACTTTCACACTCTGAATTACTATGGCAAACATTATTGGAGGCTAAACTCTTTATTTTTAATTTCAGATTCTGATAAAGAAAATTCAGATGAAAATATCACAAGAAATTCATCAGATATAAAAGCATACCAACTACTTGTAGAAAATGAAGCTAATACAACTCCAAAGAGATTCAATGACTCTATAAATAACATAGTGAACAATTTATCGCTACTAAATAAATTGAAGCACAGTAGCTTCAATGATTCTATGAGGAAACCTCTTAGTTACTACAAACATAGACTGACTAGAAATATACAATCTCCGATTTTACAAAACTCACCACTATGCAGTACTCCATTCAAATTGAAATATAGAGGGGAATCTATTTTTAAGTTTTCACCTATTTCCATTACAAATGAGGATAATAGTCCTAAGTTTATTACTGAAGATAATGATAATAGCAACAATAGTATAGTGTTCTTAGGGAATAATAAAACTCACAGTCATAAAGATTCTAAAGAAAATGCTCAGATGTCTGATGTAGATAATGTTCCCAATATTAGTATAAAATGTGATATAGAAAATGAAGGAGTGATGCCTGAAACAAATGCTGAAGTCTTCCATAAAGATAGTTCAAGACAAGAAAAGGACAGCACCAACATTGTTTGTTCTAGCAAAAGCAATACAACTTCTAGTGTGGAAATAAGTTCCTTTCAGACTACAGAGGTTCAACCATTTTTAGGTTTTTCTAATGACGCTAATGAAGAAATTATTACTGCAGATATAAGTTTACACAGAATCTCAGGTTTAGACGAAACAAAACTTAGAAATTATGTAACTGAAATTGAAGACAATGAAAATGAAAATTGTGTTAATATAAAAGAAGACTGTCAGTACAATTTTAGTGCTGAGTACAATCATTTGAAAGAAGTTATCAATACATCCTTAGAATCTGAAAATGACGACAAAGATTCGTTTTATGACACATGCAATAGTGAACAAAGTTCCATTGAAGAAAAAGAAGTAATAAAAGAACCGATAGTAATGGTGCGGAGAATGAATGATTCCTCATTTTTACGGTATTATGAGAACATGAAGGATTTTGGATCGGAAGGTGATGAAACTCAAGAAAGTCTGCAGGGTGAAGACACAGATGAATGTAGTGATAGTGTTGTAGATGAAGTTATTGACGACAGTAATATGAGTTTACAAGATAAAGAAATTGATGAAAATAATGCAAGTAGAGATGAAGAAATTGATGAAAGTAATATGTGTAGGGATGATGAAATTGATAAAAATGATCTGAGTGGAGAAGAAGACTCAATTCAAGAAAGTGTTGTTAGTCAAGAAAGTGAAATTCTTTCTCAAGATGAAGAGTTTGCTAGTTTTGAAATCAGTAATGCTTCAAATGAACAAACATCTGAAAATGGTTCTAGTACTGATATGGATGTAGATAATTATTTAATAGACAATGAGGCTAGCAAATATATTGATATTGTTTCATGTAATGACGATGATGGAGAATCCAATGAAGAAGAGAAATTCGTCAGTTTTGTTACAACAAGAAGGAGGAATGAGGTCACAAATAACTCAATGATGTCTATCTTTAATGATTCGTATGCATCTTCTAGTACTGATTGTGATAATACTGTACTTAGCAATAACAGAGAGACAGAGAATAAAATTAATAAAGGAAATATAGATGAAAATGAAACATTAATAAGCTTAAATGAAGAAAACGTCAATAGTGATGATGAAGTATTAGAATTAAGAGAAGATGTTGAACATGAAGAAATACTCATACATAACTTGCTAAATTATGAAGAAGAAGAAGCAGAAGACACCAGAAAATCATTTATAACTACTAGAAGCAGCAATATCACTGAAAGGAAAAGCTCAATAAGAAATAGAAAGAGTTCTATTAAACCAAGAACAAATACAGTTTCCAATCGAAGAAGCTCTAACTTGCCTAGAGAAAGTATGACACATAGTCCAGAACCTACCAGAAATTCATGTTTCGAGAAACCAGGCATAGTTCTACAGCCTGGGAAGAAATGGGAGAGATCTTTGAGTATTTTCAGAAGAATGACTATGATGACAGATCATTTTGATCAGTCGATTCTTGAAGATGAACCTACAGAGAAGAAAGGAAGGAAATATAGGCAAAGTGTTATTGAGACTATGGAAAGGCAAGAATTAAATGGTAGGTATATTTTAATTATTTTTTTAACATCGGATGGTTGGTAGAAATAAGTTTTTTTTGTTGTCATAAATTCATGAAATTTCTGATGCACAAGCATAACCTCATTGCGCCTATTTCTACCCTCCTTTTTCGCTTCGCCGCAGTCGGGAAAATGTTTAGTATTCTATTATTTTTTATTATTAAAGAAAGAAAGAAAAAGAAAATAAATTTATTTGACGCAGGAAGGCACACAATATATTATTATGTATATATTAGACTTGGGAATCGAACCTAGGACTTGGTGGCTACACCCATGTTTGTGAACACATTATTAATTTATAGGTTTAATTATTTCTATTAAAAATATAATTTATACAATCTCTTTTGTCTAAGTGATTACTGGCTGGAAAATAACAAATAAAAACAAGTAAACAAAATAATGGAACACACTTGACACTTCCATCCAAAGTTTCAGTGTAATGTCAGGTTTGTGTTTTTTTCTGCGAGAAAAATAACTTAAAGCTATATTTTCATCAGAAGTATTGAATTATTGCAGGTTCCCTACACAATGAATCAATCAATAGTCGCAGAAGCACATTTGTATCTAAGCCGTGTCGATCTACAATCAGAATTGTAAAAGTGAGTAATAGTAGAAAATGGTTAGTAAAAGTAGAAAATAGTGGGTAGTTTTCTAACTGAAGAACATGCACTTTTCTTTTCAGGATCCTGATATTTCAAGACTGAGTCTATGCAACACAAGTGTATTTGATGACTTGAAAGGTATATATTGTTTTTCTTCTATTGGTACGGTCAGCATCAAAAGTCGATGACCACATTCAAATTTTCAAAATCACTGTACATTATATATTATTATATTATTATTTATATTATTGATTTTGAAAATCTAAATGTGTCATCAACTTTTGATGCTGACCGTACATCCTAGTTCAAACTCGGGCTTGAAAGAAGCTAGAAATATATGTGTTAATTCAGGTTATAAAACTATCTTTGTGCCAAATTTCATCCAAATCCCTTCAGCCGTTTTAGCGCCAATCGGGAACATACATCCAGACAAACATACAAATGGAAAAAATTATATCTAATAAAAACTGTATGATTTAGACTCGTTCTCACACCTCGTAGCAATTTTATTACTTTTTAGTGTTCCATACCTCAAAAAAAAAAAAAAAACTTAACCATATAGGGTCACTCGTGCGTCTGTCTGTCCCAGCCGATTTGCTATAAACAAGCAAAATAAAGCTTTGATGCTGACGGGGCCATGATTTCAGTGATACTGTAGATTTCACGAATTATTTTACGAAACAAGTTGCATTGTTATTGAAACTAGTTTCGTGAAATAAATTTTACCATGCATGCAATATTCATGTTGTAATGTAAATTTGGCTTTACTATTTTGGGGGGCGTATAGTCAACTTTCACGTATTTTTCATATAACTTTAAAACTATTTATTTTGAAATTATAAAAAATTATATATTTGAGACCCTCTTGAGACAGCAAGCCCTTTCATTTGATATGTCACACGGTACAGAGGGCAAAACTTTTATAAAATAAAAATTTTCATATTGTCTCCCAAAAGTGACCCCATCTCCATCCACTATTGATCCCCATCATCATCCACTTTAATACGTCCTAGGTCACAGAAATTTATGTGTACCAAATTTCAACTTAATGGTCCATTAGATTCGGAGCAAATTGGCTGTGACAGACGGACAGACACACGAGTGATCCTGTAAGGGTTCCGTTTTTTTATTCGGACATACGGAACCCTAAAAACAGTTTAATTGCAATAAGTTGTCTTTTCGCGTTTCTCAGGGGCAAAATTAGCATGGATTTTTGATGTGAAACATATCTATAGTCGCACGTAAAACCGATTGCTGGCGAGGTGACGCATGCCGCGTGGCGACGCGTCGTTACTATACAGATGTTCACATCTGCCAGGCGTACCGTGATGGCTCAATTTTTTTTTAAGAAAACAATGGTTACATAGTGAAAACGTTTATTTAATAATTGTATTGCCTCCAAGAGCATTAACGGCGGTCATACGGTTTGGCATGGAATTAATGAATGCCGCTATGATTTTTTGTGGAATGTTCTCTCATGCTTCCAAGATGGCAGGTTTCTGGGGTTGCTTAGTTATATCACATGCCTCTTCAGCTCTTCCCATAAGTGCTCTATTCCAATACTGCGATACTAACCTCATGTACTCGTAGATATTCTCAAACAATTCTAGCAGTGTCCGCCCTCGGATTATCTTGCATAATAATGAAATCTTGGTCCACAAACTCAACTTAAGGCATCACATGAGCCTCTAGGCCAGGGATGCACAGACCGCGGCCCGCGGGCCACATGCGGCCCCCCGGCTCTATGCCAGTGGCCCGCCAGCAAAAAGCTGAGGTTTACAAATAATAATTATAAAGAATCACTGTGCGCTCGCTGTGCGGTGCATGATGTGTAATCGGAAACTTTTTCTGTATTGAATAATAATAAAACAAAAAATTGAAACCGCCTTGCAAATGAAAGTTTGTAAGCCATTTTGCGTGTACACAAGTACACGTGTATACAAGTAAATTCGAGCCAAATGTTAAAAAGATTGTAAGTACAATGTGATTTTGATGAAGGAGATTTACAGGACAATTTTTATTATTGCTGAGTTAGATTTATTGAACTTGGATAACTGTTGAGTTTAGTCATTTAATTCATAGAAAATTTGGGCTATAGCGTTTAGTAGTGCCTATTATCTGATATTTAAAGTATGATTTAATGATACTCCTACTGTACTATTAGTTACATACTCGGCGAGCGGCGGTACGTTTTTTTATTAAAAAACAAAAACAATTCCCCAAGTTAAAATAAGGTTTATGTAGTACTTAACTCATTTGTGTTCAAGTGTTTGATATTTTGTGGAATAAAACTAACATGCGGAACCCATTTTGCAAATAGTACCAGGAGACACAAATCTTTTACAGACTTGTTTCTTTGTGTGTAGTTTATTGACACCGATCAGCTGTCTTGGTCTAGTGATGTGTAGAATTCAGTTGGAAACATTTGATTTAAATTAGTTAAATGTTTCTAACTTTATAATTATGTAGGTATAGGTATACAAAAAACGTTGCCATATAGTTTGTTATCACCAAAAGAATCCGTGCCTTTGATATGTATATACCCTTTCTGTAACACGCTGTATAGAATAGAAAATATATAAGATATATTATTACGTACAAA
The DNA here is from genome assembly GCA_948098905.1 of Tiliacea aurago. Lineage (NCBI taxonomy): Eukaryota > Metazoa > Arthropoda > Insecta > Lepidoptera > Noctuidae > Tiliacea > Tiliacea aurago. The sequence continues at coordinate 3,890,284 of OX402587.1, read as the reverse complement.
AAAAAAACAATTTAACTAATGAATTTAAATTCAGTAACCGGTGATGAATCGAATGATAATTATTTTATGATTCTAAATTTATTATTGTTTCGCTGTTATTTTTCACAACATTATTGCTACAGTAATGTAAAGAATGTAATAGACAAACATTAGATGAGGAAAGTGAGAGCAGTGGTGACCCAGTGGTAACGGCCCCAACTTACGAGTTGTAGGTTGTGGGTTCGAACTCAGACAGGCGCTTTACTTTGTGTAAATAATTTCATCACCACTGCTCTCAAAACGATGAAGGAAAACTTGGTGAGGAAACCATGTCCTAGAACCAACAAATCGAAGACATGTTACATCCACCAACGAGCACTGGGCCCGCGTGGTGAATTCCGGCCCACTCCCTCTCGAAGAGAGGAGGCCTGTGTCCCAGCAGTGGGAACATTATAGGCTGATTATGATTATGAGATGAGGAAAAAAATCGGTTAGACATAAATGATAAAAACTCCATTAAGGAATGTCACTTCCATATGGATAGTCAGTTTTTTTGCTAAGACGATTATGAAACCAAAATTCGCAATAGTACAAAACAACCTAAATATTTTCATATAATTACTTATGGTTCAAAGTTGTAAGGAAGAACATATTTTTCAATTACAATGTTTAGTTTTTTCTTCGGATAAATTCATCCCAACTACGGAACTCTTCATTGTGCACTTAGCTGGTATTATCTGCTAGACTCATTTTATGCTGCGCCAGTTTATGTTGTATGTTCTTTCATTGCGTCATGTTTACTGGGCATTCTGTATCACATCTCTCTCGTTTGTTGCACCTACCAGTGACAAGAACCATCTATACAAAACTCATACAGATTAGGTGAGCCGTGTATACCCTAAGTCATCAATTCAGATAATTTTAGTACACAAAGAAATGTCACTGTCAAAATGACAGGACAGTGCTGCAAAACAATTTATCATATATCAAACTTAACAAAAACATAACAGAAACAAGGAAATATAACAACTAACAACAAAATGAAACACTTAACACGATGATAACAAAGCACAATTAACAAACACGCAGCGAATAATATGATCGGAGAAAAAAAAAGGAACGTATTGAAAAGACGCGAGTTTGCAAATTATGTCAAATGAAATTTGAGAATGTTGGGAACTCCTGTAGTGTTACCAGTATCATAATATTTTTTATACCACAAAATTTTCTTTTTTTAATAACTTTGTTTAAAACCGAAAACTTATAAAAAATAACACGGTATGATAATTTTTTAATTATTATTTCTAAAATCAGTACATAAAAGCCAATATAGCCTTGTTTTCCGCCATTTTACAGACGGCTACACATCAAGCTATACATTTCCAGTATAAGCTGATCTCGCATTGTGTAGGATTTCCGCAGAATGAGAGGTCAGCAACTCACTATTTTTGAGAGCATAATCTAATTATGGACGATTTTTGCGCATAAAAGTTCATACCCACTAAATTTTGTGACTTTAAATTTATTACTTTTGAACGGTAGCGGGTCGGTGAGTTGATCAGCATAGCTATTCACAAAGGTACGATACGGGTTCGTGCCGTATCGAACGTCAGTGTTATCGACGAAGTCCTCCAAACCTCCGTGCTCCAAACGCTATTCACAAATCCGAAACCGTACAATGTTGACAGTTCAAATACGTTAAGAACACATCGATTCTTCCGACAGGTATTGCTGATAATGTAGGTCCATAAAGTTTTCTTATTGTTTTGACCGCTGAATAGATCCAAGCTATGTTTAACACTTTAGATTTTTAAGGGACTAAAATAATGTATTGAGGGTGAGAGCGATTGTTTGAATCCAGAGCGAAGCGAAGGATTCTAGAGTAAAATCCTAAGCGTAGCGAGGGTTTTGAAAGTACGTCGCTCGAGGTTAAACAATTTTGGTACCGTGTGGCACACTCTGCTTTCATTCCCCTCTATGAGAAAAATAAACAAGAGATGCTTTTAGTAGTGACGCATAAAATTTATAACTACATAACCAAATTACAAATGACGATGATGAGAGATAAATTTCGTACCAGTTGGTACCAGAAAATCGAGTCCGTATGGATTGAGGAGCCATGTCTCATATTTAAACGAGGGTACTACCAATATTTAGTAGTAAATTAGCTGATTTTGTAGGCCCGATCCTGGAATTTGTAGTAAAACCGATAAAAAGTTATAGGACGTTTAAGGTGGCTCCTCAATCCAGACATCTGGATTGAGGAGCCACCTTAGAACTCGAAAACTAGCCAACTGATGTTTCTGAAAATTTGGTAGGATTTAGTAGTGTTTATGCGTAATCTGTACAAAAAAAATGGTTTTTGTACGGCTGAATTTGAGATAGCTACAATGCTTTGATTTTTCTTAAAAATCCATAAATTTCACCACGCTGTTTCTCGAAAAGTCATCAACCAATTAAAACGTATTTTTAGTATAATTTAGTAGTAAATAAGTTCTAATTTGTAGTATAAAAATAAAATGGAAAGACTATAGAATTTCGGTGATACAACACATTTTATGTGGCTCCTCAATCCTGACAGTCTATAAAAATATATTTTCGTAGCTACTAAAGCAGTTGATCAAATCGGATAAAAATAGCACCAATATTTAGTAGAAATTTCTACTAAATATTGGCATCATCAAACATCCTACACACTCAGTATTTCAAAAGATATTAATAATTTAAACATTCCTTTACAATTTTGTGAATTGGGTGACCATAAATAATTCAAACTATGATCATTAACAGAGTTTTATTTACACGTGAATGATTCTAAACCGACCAGTACAATAATGAACACAAAGAAAAAAAACTAAAAGTGGATTATCCTAAATTGTCTTACATCTATCGATTTCAACTTCCTTCCTGACCAAAGTTCCTGGCAAGTCTCAAGTCTAATTGTGTATACCCTAAGTCATCAATTCAGATAATTTATGTAAACAAAGGTGATAACAGATCAAAAAAAATATCGTCATAATGGTAATTCACATAAAATGGCGGAAAACAAGGCTATATTGGCTTTTATGTACTGATTTTAGAAATAATAATTAAAAAATTATCATACCGTGTTATTTTTTATAAGTTTTCGGTTTTAAACAAAGTTATTAAAAAAAGAAAATTTTGTGGTATAAAAAATATTATGATACTGGTAACACTACAGGAGTTCCCAACATTCTCAAATTTCATTTGACATAATTTGCAAACTCGCGTCTTTTCAATACGTTCCTTTTTTTTTTCTCCGATCATATTATTCGCTGCGTGTTTGTTAATTGTGCTTTGTTATCATCGTGTTAAGTGTTTCATTTTGTTGTTAGTTGTTATATTTCCTTGTTTCTGTTATGTTTTTGTTAAGTTTGATATATGATAAATTGTTTTGCAGCACTGTCCTGTCATTTTGACAGTGACATTTCTTTGTGTACTAAAATTATCTGAATTGATGACTTAGGGTATACACGGCTCACCTAATCTGTATGAGTTTTGTATAGATGGTTCTTGTCACTGGTAGGTGCAACAAACGAGAGAGATGTGATACAGAATGCCCAGTAAACATGACGCAATGAAAGAACATACAACATAAACTGGCGCAGCATAAAATGAGTCTAGCAGATAATACCAGCTAAGTGCACAATGAAGAGTTCCGTAGTTGGGATGAATTTATCCGAAGAAAAAACTAAACATTGTAATTGAAAAATATGTTCTTCCTTACAACTTTGAACCATAAGTAATTATATGAAAATATTTAGGTTGTTTTGTACTATTGCGAATTTTGGTTTCATAATCGTCTTAGCAAAAAAACTGACTATCCATATGGAAGTGACATTCCTTAATGGAGTTTTTATCATTTATGTCTAACCGATTTTTTTCCTCATCTCATAATCATAATCAGCCTATAATGTTCCCACTGCTGGGACACAGGCCTCCTCTCTTCGAGAGGGAGTGGGCCGGAATTCACCACGCGGGCCCAGTGCTCGTTGGTGGATGTAACATGTCTTCGATTTGTTGGTTCTAGGACATGGTTTCCTCACCAAGTTTTCCTTCATCGTTTTGAGAGCAGTGGTGATGAAATTATTTACACAAAGTAAAGCGCCTGTCTGAGTTCGAACCCACGACCTACAACTCGTAAGTTGGGGCCGTTACCACTGGGTCACCACTGCTCTCACTTTCCTCATCTAATGTTTGTCTATTACATTCTTTACATTACTGTAGCAATAATGTTGTGAAAAATAACAGCGAAACAATAATAAATTTAGAATCATAAAATAATTATCATTCGATTCATCACCGGTTACTGAATTTAAATTCATTAGTTAAATTGTTTTTTTTTTGTACGTAATAATATATCTTATATATTTTCTATTCTATACAGCGTGTTACAGAAAGGGTATATACATATCAAAGGCACGGATTCTTTTGGTGATAACAAACTATATGGCAACGTTTTTTGTATACCTATACCTACATAATTATAAAGTTAGAAACATTTAACTAATTTAAATCAAATGTTTCCAACTGAATTCTACACATCACTAGACCAAGACAGCTGATCGGTGTCAATAAACTACACACAAAGAAACAAGTCTGTAAAAGATTTGTGTCTCCTGGTACTATTTGCAAAATGGGTTCCGCATGTTAGTTTTATTCCACAAAATATCAAACACTTGAACACAAATGAGTTAAGTACTACATAAACCTTATTTTAACTTGGGGAATTGTTTTTGTTTTTTAATAAAAAAACGTACCGCCGCTCGCCGAGTATGTAACTAATAGTACAGTAGGAGTATCATTAAATCATACTTTAAATATCAGATAATAGGCACTACTAAACGCTATAGCCCAAATTTTCTATGAATTAAATGACTAAACTCAACAGTTATCCAAGTTCAATAAATCTAACTCAGCAATAATAAAAATTGTCCTGTAAATCTCCTTCATCAAAATCATCGTTTTTTGTGTTTTTGACACTGTAACTAAATGGCTGACAAAACCGTGAATTGCAATAATAGGAAACTACAAAAGTACTCAATACAAATAAAAAGGTTTCATTTATTTGAAAATGAACCCTAGAAAACTTTCTTACGTAACTTATGTTTGTCCTGGTACAAATAATGCCATAGGGTTCAGTACTTAATTTTGTTTTAGTAATGTTCATTGATTAACTACTTATTCAATAAAAATGTACTAGTGGTGTAAATAAAATAACATAAAAAAGAAATGTATCCAAACACGTCACTTTGTTTACAGTTGTCCCGTTGTCCGTTCGTCCATGATTAAATTTTCCGTAATCAGCGAATGTCTCAAATATGCAAGAGAAGTTATTTAAAGTACTAGGACTTCATGAGTAACGGAAATTATTGCACATTAATAATACGCAACCCTAATTTCTGAACTTTTACAATCATGTTATTCATGTAGTATAACAAAGGTTACCCACACATTGATGTTTAGGGTCAATGAGGCAATTTTCGGCACTTCGCTTATTTTTCTGATTTTTATTAAATTATTTTTTCGTTTTGATATCCGCCCTAAACAAAGTGCTTATGTTTTATGCTCAAAATGTTTGTTTATTTTCTGATTATTCCAATATCCAAGTACCTGAGCAAAGTTTAGCACCTAAGACTACTTGTTCATCTCAAAATAAACTACTTAATTTTCAAATGGATTTATCAATTTCGTGTAACGCATGAAAGATGCCTCTTCTGACGTGTTTGGCGTCGTAAAGTCGGTAAATTTACTTAATTTTAAAGAAAAAAAATACGAAAGCAATAATTAGGACAGCTACCCTAGTACTAGGACAGTAGGATAGGATAACCGATTTTTTGCGTGTGTTTTTAGTCGCTCTCTGTCCGTATCGGTGTGAAGTTGTGTATCAGATCAGTGAATTCAGTGATCGGTGTGGAATTGTGAAAATGTTGTCACGCGCCGTAGTAGCGAATACTATGAGATGATGTTGTGTCATGTGTGTTGGAGTATCGTCTGCGATTCATCGACGGAAGACCAGTTGCTGGCGGGCATGTTTCAACCGGATGGTACAACGTCTGTACTCTATCCTGGGGTTCATTCCATGAGCCTGCATCGAAAGGTCGGCCAAGCAGGAGGGATTTGAAAACGCTGTGCTAGAATATTTTGAACGTACTCCACGCACTAGCACAAGGCGAGCTAGATTAGTGCTCGGCGCTGTGAACCTTGTTTATCAAACTATTTTTTTTTACGTAATTATTACGTTTTCCTTAAAATCGTAGGTAAAGGGGCCGCGCCGCGCTTTCACTTTCTTACGATTCGCAGATCAAGGGAAAGCCGCCGTTTTTACGAAAAACGTATTATTTTCTTCAGTGATTGTATGATGGTGATTCAAGGCTTCTACATACCAGCGCGACTTGTCGCGCGACGCGACACGGCACAAAGGCCCCGCGTGTCGCGGGACGAGCGGTGCCTTTGTGTCGCGTCGCGTCGCGCGACAAGTCGCCCCGGTATGTAGAAGCCTTTAGGTGTAATTTCATTTAAGAAAATCGTCTACGTTGCTTTACCTATCACGACAGAGTTTAATTTATGTTTCATACCTACACAAAAAGCGGTCAGAACTGCGGCATGCGTGTACCAGGCCCACAGACTTTCGGAAGAGATAGGTAGGTACTGAGTTCGTTTGATCCCGCCGCCCGCGCCGCGCGGCGTGCTGCGCAGAGCTGTGCGCATGTGTGTGTGCGTGTGTACTATTGACCCTCGTAGTGCGGTGACACGTTTGTTATGATTTAAATTTAAAATATCTATGAAAAAAACAAAATATTAAGCATTTTTAAAGTTATTACTTTTGAGCTGAAATTTTGTACAGAGCTTCTGAACCAGATGCACTATTCACCCCGTTTGTATGGCTATACCCTTTCCGTAACACGCTGTATAAATAAAAAGAAAAGTCCTGACTAACACACAGGGTACTTTTATTCCCAGTAGTACGTTTCCGACACTCACGCGGGCGAAGCCGCGGGCAAAAGCTAGTTATCTCATTTAAACTAAAACAACAATTAGGTTACATGTAGAATGATTCATAAGCATATAAAATTATGTATTCATAGTTTGAATTATTTATGGTCACCCTATACACCAAATTATTAAATAATGTTTAAATTATTAATATCTTTTGAAATACTGAGTGTGTAGGATGTTTGATGATGCCAATATTTAGTAGAAATTTCTACTAAATATTGGTGCTATTTTTATCCGATTTGATCAACTGCTTTAGTAGCTACGAACATATATTTTTTATAGACCGTCAGGATTGAGGAGCCACATAAAATGTGTTGTATCACCGAAATTCTATAGTCTTTCCATTTTATTTTTATACTACAAATTAGAACTAATTTACTACTAAATTATACTAAAAATACGTTTTAATTGGTTGATGACTTTTCGAGAAACAGCGTGGTGAAATTTATGGATTTTTAAGAAAAATCAAAGCATTGTAGTTATCTCAAATTCAGCCGTACAAAAACCATTTTTTTTGTACAGATTACGCATAAACACTACTAAATCCTACCAAATTTTCAGAAACATCAGTTGGCTAGTTTTCGAGTTCTAAGGTGGCTCCTCAATCCAGATGTCTGGATTGAGGAGCCACCTTAAACGTCCTATAACTTTTTATCGGTTTTACTACAAATTCCAGGATCGGGCCTACAAAATCAGCTAATTTACTACTAAATATTGGTAGTACCCTCGTTTAAATATGAGACATGGCTCCTCAATCCATACGGACACAGAAAATCTGATGTAAATGTCTGATGTAAATCAGCATAGCTATTCACGACGGTACGATTCGCTACCATATCGACAACGGCACTTGTTCGATAATTTGATTTCCGAACCGAAGGACTGACAAAACGCTATTCACACATCCGTGTGGAAAGGATTTTTTGAAAACCGATTGTAGGTATGTTTATGGGTGGGAAACGGTAGAAAATGGTAGTAAATTGTGGTAGAAAATTTAAAGTTGTGCATAAATGATTTTTATTGGGTATTTCATTAAGTGCAACTATAGAATATGCATCGAGTAACTATTAACCAAAAAAAGAAATAGTAAACAATGATTTTAACTTAAATAAATTTACCTGATTTCTATTAAGACGCAATCTACTATTTTCCTTTAGAGTAAATGAGTCGCTCTTAGATCGATGCTAATAATAAAGCAATTTTTATTTTAATACTACCATTTTTTCGATGAGCCATAAATTGTAAAAACTGTTCATAGTAGTTTCTATTGTATTAGTATGGTAACACTCAAAATATTGTAGGTTCTATGCTAGATTAGATTATCTGTGGATTCTGTGGCCGTTCTGTGCATTTCGTGGAAGAAGACGCTTTGTGTGGTCTTTGTCCATAATCATTTTTATTTTATTTTTTATTTGTAACTGCGTGTTTCAAATTTATTAATAGTGAACTTTATTATTTAATACTATTACACGATAATAGTAGAAAGACATTTTTGAAAGTGACCATTTGTGTTTGAACGCTAAACGTAATAATTGTGTCTGGTGTCTGCCATTGCGTATCCGTAACGGGATATCAGCTTGGTTCTACGCCCTTTGTTCTAATAAAGTGTTAAATCAGTCAAGTGCATGCATCTTTCCCTGCAATACACAGGTTAGTTTCCAAATCGTGGTGTTTTTCGTTCCTTCTATTTTGTCGTAGCGTGATTTCGTTGCGTCAACGATTACGCACGGGGGGAAAGTACGTTCAAGTACTTCCTACTTTGTGTGATGAATGTCTTAGACCGTGGATTCGTGAATGACGCGTTGTTCTTTTTCAGGATTTTTGAACGAGGAGTGTGATGATACGATTATCGAATTATCCAAACTCTCGATCGCTGATCAGACGCACGAGGTCACCGTACTAGACACCTTCCATGATACTTCAAGCCGTATAGCTACCGCAAGGGATTACGTGTTGCGTCGATGCTGTCAAACGGACGCGATACTTTTTGATGAATGCTATCCGGACACGTGAGTACCCTATTGTTAATTTACTACAGCCCTCACAAAAATATTTATTCATTAAGAAAACTACAACAAAATTGACGGTTAAATAGGTCACGCAAATACAAGATGGTAACCCATAGTAGATAGGCGTCCAGACAAGACAGTTATGTTGTATGAATGGCTGTGTCCTACATTTTAAAACGTAAATATTCTATGCCATACCAATATCAGTATTAGGTTCCAATTCAACAACTGCTCTGTTCTACTTTTGAACAATCAATGTAATTTAAACTATTTTAATTAGTCCGTTACACAATTTGATGTCATTGGAAGTAATAATGCCAATCTGAAAACATCTGAAGTTGTAGCAAAAAGTTTTTATGTAACCGTTACTGTCTCAGTTGAGCAATTTAATAGGAGAATTAAACAGTTGGTTTTATTGAGTACAAGATGTTAGGATTCATTCAGGAATACCCACATTTATCATGTTGTAACAAGTTATATCCGTGTGGTGCCGGAGGTAAAGAATAGCACTAACCCATTTCTTCCCGCTTGTGTCGTAAAAGGCGACTAAGGGACTAATTACTAGAGAATGGGCAGCAGCATTCTCTATTCATTTTAACACCATACAGTGATTGCCAACCCGCCTGCCAAGCGTGGCGATTATGGCAAACCCGCACTTTGAGGGAGGCCAAAGATGTCCAGCTGTGGACATCTTTCAGCTGAAATTATGAACATGTTATAGTTGTCAAAAAATAATAGGCCTGTTTCGACATTTATCTTGAATTGATTTATTGTGAGTATTGAGTCCTATGGTTACTTCATTAGTTACGTCGCGATTGAAATCGGACTCGGATTGATTCAAAATAAATGTCAAAACTATTATTTTTTGACAACTTTAATCAAATTATTTTAATGGACAATAATTTGATTTCCAAAGAATTGAACCTACAGAACATGATCTTAATGAGTGTCTTTTAAATTGACTTTTCCAAGGTACACTATGGTACATTGTTCTTTGCATTTCACATGCTTGCTTTATTTATCTGCTTCATTTACCAAATAAAAGTACAGGTAGTTATTGTTTGTACATTACTCACAAACTGCGAAGTATGCTTGAAGGATGTTTTTCCTTCGAAAGAGGAAAGACAAAGAGTTACTTGGCCAGGGTTATTCCATATGTATTTTTGGATGCTCGTCAAATGTTTGCAATTTTATTACAAGTTTTCAAGGAAAAAAACTTATTGTCTTATTTAAAAAGAAGCTTGAACTAAAATGCTCTATATTTCTATGCTGTCTCATTTTATGACAATAACAGGTAAGATTTGTTGAGTGTTTATAGTTTAATGATGTTTTTATAAATATTGGTTTATATTAAATTCATTTTCTATCACCACAATGCACTACAACTTATCAAGTTTTAGTCATATGCATGGACATTGTATGCTCACTGGCAGTGAATCACACATAATTATGCATTAAACAATGTGTTCTGCTAAACAATCTATAATGAGTCTGCTAACCTATATTCATTATCTCCAACAAGTTTCAACTTTCATGTTTACAATATGAGTTATTGAAAAACTCATTTTCATTGAAAACTTGAATAAGTATTTGTTCTGATTCAAGGTTGTTAGTGTCATAAGACGTAACCTTGTCAATTATTCAACACTGAACATCATATCATGCTCAATTTAGCAATAACGGTTTCAAGAATAAATGGTAAAGAGATTCTTACTCAATTTGTACAATGCAAGGAGTGAAAGTTACTGAGTTGGAAGATATAGTTGAATAATAATCATGTGGTCAAATCTTTATAAAAGAAACCACAGGTTAGGAATATAAATTAGAGAGTATGAGTGAATGTATAAGATTTAATAAGTAGTTTTGTTGATTAATTTGAGTACCACTCATGTTCTTATGTATTTACTTCTTTGATAATACAGCTGCCAACTTGATTTTCTGTGTCACATAGTAACTGAGGATTTCATAACCCTTGTAACATACATAGTTTATGCATGAATATCAATGTTGCAGTTTTTAATGCCATAATGACTCACAATAAAATTTGCAAACACTGTTATGCAAATTATCCAGCCCCTCCAGGCATTTCAATATGGACTCAATTCAAATGCATGCATGAAACTACATCCAACCATTATGATGACTTTTGGTTAGACTAACTAAAGCCTGATACATGATGTGATTTAATTGTCTGTGGCATACCATAAGTTGAAGCAACAGTAAAAGTTGCACCATTTAAACAGTGTTTATATGATGCAAGTTATTTGTTGCTTTAATGTTATTGTATGCCACAGTAACTTTTCTACAAGCAAAGACTTGTAATTGGCATCCTGTTGAGTGTTGACTATGGTTTCCTTTTTATTGCGTTTTTAAGCTGTAAGTCTTCCACATTTACCTAAATAAATAAATAAACATGTAAATGGGGCTTAGTCACATTTGTGCCTTTATATTTTTCATCCATCTCATTTCACAAGGGGCTGGAATTTCAGTATTCTCCACACCTTAAGTTTCATCTTAATCTAATCAGGAAATGAATGTGTAGTGTGTTCTGTTTCATTTATTTACATAAGATAATGCTTATCAAGTAGCATTGGATGTCCTAGTAACATTCAAAAGTTTGTGATATAACCACCATTTTTATTTAGTAGTGACCTACACATAAGCTTGTCTTGTATGATCAGTGATATGTTAAACCTAGAACCCAAAAATGGGGTGAAGTTTGAAGTCTTTGTCTGTCTGTGGCTTTGTAACTCCCAAATGGATGAATCATTTTCAATGCTGGTTTTTTTTGTTGTCGGCTTAAGAAAGACATCTAATCAAAACAAGTTCCATCAATTGCCTAGATTTTTTCTGCTGAAAACATATTCTTTACACATAATAAAACGAACTTAAGTTCCAGCATATCTGGCAAGCTAAGCTCTATTTCGACTCGTTTCTATAACAACATCATATTTGTAGGTTGTTGAAGAACTGCCACAAAATCGGCGAAGGGGTGTACGGTGAAGTATTTCTGTGGCGCGCCAGAGATGGTCATGCTCGCGTACTGAAGATCGTGCCCATCGCCGGTACGCTCAAAGTCAATGGGGAGAGTCAGAAGGACTTCCACGAAATCATATCTGAAATTGTGATTGCTATGTAAGTATTCAATTTTTTGGTCAATGTGAACTTTATTATTAAGCTTTGTACCTAAGTGTACCTGCAACATAATGCAATGTCGGCTAACGAAGAATTACGTACGAGAACACATTTTTCTCGCATAGTAAATGCGGCTTTCAGGCGACGATAACCGACTTTTATGATTTTATAAACGAGTAGTGTTAAAGATTTGAAAAAAATATATGTTAAATTAGAGCAATAATTTCATATGTGAATATTTTAGATTATGTTTATTTACATAGTGAAATTCATTTGTAAAGTTATGTCTATCGCAGATAACAAAATTGAGAATGGCGCAAAATCAACCAAGCGTATTTTTCTAAAACCTTACCAATTTAAAGATAATTGAAATATTGATCTTTTAGTATACGTGTTTTATTAAAATACCTTTTGTTTTGTGTATAATAAATTAATAATGCGTCAAATTGGTGACAGCGCTCCTCGATGGGCGAGTCCTATTACTGGTTGAACGTACGACGCGTTGCGTGAGCTCAGTACAGAACATGCAAGCTAACTACTCAAGGTCACTGGCATATATCTCCGTCTTAATGTAAAGCCTCACATTCAATTTATCCTAACATAGGCTGTAAATAAACCTATACCCCTTTATTACAAAACAAGGTTTATCTTCAGACCCAGGTTTAAAACATGGAGCCATTATTGAATTTCGAACTTTATTCAGTTCGTACGTTTTCAGTTTTGTAAAAAGAACGGTATTTCAATCACGGTTACGTTCTTATTACAAAAACTGGCTCCATGGTTTAAGCCATGTCAAACATAAATCTTGTTAACGTAAACGTAATAAGGCGGATAATGTATTTGGGATATCACAAAGACACAATGAGGTTCTTGCTGTACGACAGTTACTTACTAAAAATACAGCATACTAAACAATTCGTACGAATGGCCTCTATATCTTGACTTTACTATAGACTAGGTCGCGCAAAAAGCAATCCCATAACTTTGAATAGGTCAATATTAGATTTATGGAGACTTGCGACGTTAAAATCGTCTCAATTGTGTCGATTCGTCTGCCAAAACTACCGGTCTGACCTTTATCATAACAGTTTGTAAAAGTAATTCAGATTTATGACGCACACGCTAACATCCAGACCTTGCAACCTCCCTACACGGCTATTGTGTGGACATTTGGCACTCAATCCAAGGTTTTCACTGACTACGTCGAATAAAGTTGACGCGGTCCTGTTTCGTGTTATTGTAAATTCAGGTTTTGAGTTCAATGTCAACGTAAAATCGAAACAGATTTTGGTATAATTTTCACGAAAAAACATTCATGAAAGTATTATAAATGCTTAGCTTCTGCCCGCGACTTCCTTCGTGTGAAATAATCGATTAATTCGTTTTCGCTTAGCGTTCTTTGATATTTTTTTCCTTTTAGCTCGGCTTCTAAAGGCTTCTACATACCGGGGCGACTTGTCGCGCGACGCGACGTGACACAAAGGCACCGCTCGTCCCGCGTCACGCGGGGCCTTTGTGCCGTGTCGCGTCGCGCGACAAGTCGCGCTGGTATGTAGAAGCCTTAAGGGTCGTAGCGTAATAGCCTATAACCTTCCTTGAGAATTTGGCTATCAAATGCAAATGCAAGAAATGTTCCAATCCGACTGGTAGGTACACTCTGCTACGGAGAAGTATAGCTTGCTGTGTAGACATGTGTACCAGAAATTAGCGTTCCGCGAACCGTGTTCAAACAAATAACCTCTTCAGCTTTATTATAGGTATTATAAGTGTAGAGTGGAATAATTTTCGTAAGACTACTACTGACTTTCACTTTAAAAAATCGACCGTCTTTGCGACTCGATTTGGAGTTTGCAACATAGTGATTATGCAACCGTTCGACAGTCTTTACTGTAGAATGACAAGTAGTAGTAGGGGAAACAGAATTGGATAATTGAATTTATCAGATACTAAATAAGCTTATCTAGTCTGCCGACCATGTATGTAATCTATTGTGCTATCATAAATAGATTATTTTCAATCATAACATTAACTGTCCTTGTGCGTATATTTTGCGAAAACATTAAGACGCTGACAATAGGTAAACCGCTGTCACTGCCAGACTGCATACAAAAGAAAAAGAGGCGCGATGACACAGTGCTTGTAATTTATTGCACAATAAGAAGTAATTATGTATTTACTCAAAAATGAGTTGAGTAATCGAAAATAAAAGACAACCAACTTCTGCATAAAAATAAGACGTTCTTGTTATTAATTAAATAACTGTAAGTTGATATTTAATTCAGATATTTTGGATTGAAACTTGAAAAGAAAAAGGTTAGTTTACCGTTAACTTGCATTGAGTTTTTTTTTTCTAAACATGTTTTGGTAACAACCAAGTTCTGAGAAATATGTTCAGGAATAACATATATTTTTTCCGCTACCACAAACTATACTTGGCAAATTTTTTGTTTAAGACAAGCCTACTTTTATCATTTGCCTCTTGTCAGCGCCTTAATATCCTAATCTAGATATCAATCATTAAATTGTTCGTAATTAATTGATATACAGGGTCAATTTAATTTAGCCGTCGATACTTTACAGAAGTGATGGGTATCGCTTTAGTTGTATTAACACTAGGGCATGTAATATCGGAAGGTTATCAATTCCGATACTGATTTCCGATATTAGATCTCAATATCGGAATTCCGATATTAATATCGGAATTTCGCTATTTCTTTAGAAATTGCACTTTTTATTTATAAATTGCACAGATTCGGTATGAGGTTGGATTGAGTGTAATAAAAAACATTTTTAAATCGTATTCTTTAATTTGGTTCAAACATTTGTTTTGTTTTTAAGTATGCCCACTGTATTTATTAAATCACATATTTCTCTTAATTTTCCTATACTTATTACTAATTAAACTACTTGACTTACACTCAGTTGCAGAAAGCTCACCATTAACCCTTCATTACATAAAGCAGCATTATCGCTAATGAATTCATTACTTTAATGAAGTTGCACAAACAAATTTTAGATGGCATTAGACATTTTTAATGTCACTTTAGTTAAAGAAGACTTTAAACAATATTGCCAGGAACAAATTACCATATTGAACGAAAAGAGTGAACATTTGCGTTCTGATATTATCCGTACGTACAAGTACACCACAATTTTAGCATAAAATATAGTAAATGTAGTTGATTTATGTGTATTCAGTGTACTCTGTGGTTTAGTCTAGTTTAAATAATCTGGTTTAAGGTGTATACGCTAAGGTAGCCCGCGAAATTCAAATTTACCAACGTTTTTTGCAAATTTTATACTTCTGATTCATATTCTAATGATTAATTCTGTAAAGCCATATTGGTTATGGTCGCGAATCATAATTAGATCAACATACAATGTGTTACTGACCTGCAAATTACAAAAAAGGTAATAAGATTTGAATTTCGTGGGCTACCTTAGCGCATCCCCCTTATTATGTTATATTAATTTTAACATGTATGCAGTCTAGAGCTCCTGCCACACGTGGATATCCATCAATTTCTACGTAGTTCCGTCCGGTCTGGCATTTTAATATAGAGGTGGCTTAATTTTGCTAGTTCACGGGATACTTTTTGGATAAACAAAGCGACAAATAACCCGACCCAACCTGTTTCCGACAAACTGTTGATTTATTTATGTTTATTAAATCACCCAATACTTTCTGGAAAGATCCAGTGGCGAAAAATCTCAAAAATATTAAAAGCTGTGTAAGGTCATTAATGGATTTATTTCTTTGCGTCACTGGTTCTAAATCTTAATCAAGTAGGTTACAAATTTGAAGAAATGCCTCCTTGGAAATTCTATACCTTACACGAAACTCTTCTCCATCATGTTTTAAAAATAAATTCACTCGGTCTGGGATTCGACGGCGAGGTACCTAAATCTATTAAATAAGAATCAGATAATGACGAAAGACTGGTTAAAGACATCTTTCAATTACAGAAATGCATTCAAGTACTGTACAAAACACTAATGTTGCTCTTTAATGGATGCTTTTCGGCCCATTAAAATTAAAAAATCTGAAATGTCAAACTTAAAGTTCACCACCTGCTAATGGGCGCTAATGAAGTTACGTGCAACGTAAAAGTGTTTAAAATGGCCGGTTTCATTAGGTTTGACATTTCATTAGTTAAATTTAATGGAGCATTAAAATAAAATAAAAAATGGTTTTGTGCAATGATTTAATGCTACATTAGTGTTTAATGTAGTCTTTAAAATTTAAAGATCGTTTCTGCAACTGAGTGTTAGAATCAACAATACTTCTTCTAATTTAAAAAGTGCAAGCAAAACCAACAATTATGGGATGAAAATGATCCCTTAAGTACATTTGATGAGCGTTTGTTGAGAAATTCTGAGTAGTATGTGTCTTTCTTTTTTGATTAATCCCTGCAAAGAAAATAATTGTTTTTTGTAATGTAAATATGTAAATTGTACGTAAACTTTGACTAGTAATTTTGATAGCTACCCAACCTAGGTACCTAGGCCTAGAATAAACAAGCAAACCTTACCTATAACAGGTACCTAATATTAAATATTACCAGCTGTACGTAGGTTTTATGAATCTCTCTCTACATAAGTTAATATTAGTTTTCTGCTTTATTTTATAAATGATTAACTTCTGTTTACGATTCTATTTCGCGAAATGAAAATGGAGAAACCATCTTTTTACGATCTAATACAAACTAGCATATTAAAAGCCTGAACGAAAGAATAATTTTCGGCGTTTTTTGTTTTATTTTGAGGTAGCTTAATTATAAAATCATTTAAACACAGATATTATAGTTTATACTGAATTGGAAAACAACAATTAGATAATAGTTCGTACTTACATATTTTAAAGCGACGTTGCATTAAGCCACATAAAACACAAACATGTCTTAACTTACACAGTTCATGAGCGCAAGTCAGCGCAACTGATTGACAGGATATTTTGTTCGTTTGTGCGAATAAGTAAGAAGTACCGCACAAGTAAAGAGAGAGCGAGACAGATAACACAATGATTGTTCTTGTATCGCATGCTTAGCAAGCTGACAACAGGAATACAGTAGCGCACTGTCGCGCTTGGCGCTACACAAGGATCTAAAATATAGGTTTAGTTTAAAACTCAAAATATATTTAAAAAAATCCGATTCCGATATTGGATCACTCAGTATCGGAATTGTAATATCGGAACTTGCGTTCCGAGATTCCGATATTCCGAGATTTCGAGATTCATGCCCTAATTAACACGATAAAATTAAAAAAGATTTGATAGATTTTTTCTAGGGGGTCGACGACCGCTGGTGGAGTTGAGAAATCGGTTTTCTTTTGTTTTATCGTATTAACACTCAGTTGCAGAAAGCTCACCATTAACACTTCATTACATAAAGCAGCATTATCGCTAATGAATTCATTACTTTAATGAAGTTGCACAAACAAATTTTAGATGGCATTAGACATTTTTAATGTCACTTTAGTTAAAGAAGACTTTAAACAATATTGCCAGGAACAAATTACCATATTGAACGAAAAGAGTGAACATTTGCGTTCTGATATTATCCGTACGTACAAGTACACCACAATTTTAGCATAAAATATAGTAAATGTAGTTGATTTATGTGTATTCAGTGTACTCTGTGGTTTAGTCTAGTTTAAATAATCTGGTTTAAGGTGTATACGCTAAGGTAGCCCGCGAAATTCAAATTTACCAACGTTTTTTGCAAATTTTATACTTCTGATTCATATTCTAATGATTAATTCTGTAAAGCCATATTGGTTATGGTCGCGAATCATAATTAGATCAACATACAATGTGTTACTGACCTGCAAATTACAAAAAAGGTAATAAAATTTGAATTTCGTGGGCTACCTTAGCGCATCCCCCTTATTCTAATAATTTTAACATGTATGCAGTCTAGAGCTCCTGCCACACGTGGAAATCCATCAATTTCTACGTAGTTCCGTCCGGTCTGGCATTTTAATATAGAGGTGGCTTACTTTTGCTAGTTCACGGGATACTTTTTGTATAAACAAACTGACAAATAACCCGACCCAACCTGTTTCCGACAAACTGTTGATTTATTTATGTTTATTAAATCACCCAATACTTTCTGGAAAGATCCAGTGGCGAAAAATATTAAAAGCTGTGTAAGGTCATTAATGGATTTATTTCTTTGCGTCACTGGTTCTAAATCTTAATCAAGTAGGTTACAAATTTGAAGAAATGCCTCCTTGGAAATTCTATACCTTACACGAAACTCTTCTCCATCATGTTTTAAAAATAAATTCACTCGGTCTGGGATTCGACGGCGAGGTACCTAAATCTATTAAATAAGAATCAGATAATGACGAAAGACTGGTTAAAGACATCTTTCAATTACAGAAATGCATTCAAGTACCGTAGAAAACACTAATGTTGCTCTTTAATGGATGCTTTTCGGCCCATTAAAATTAAAAAATCTGAAATGTCAAACTTAAAGTTCACCACCTGCTAATGGGCGCTAATGAAGTTACGTGCAACGTAAAAGTGTTTAAAATGGCCGGTTTCATTAGGTTTGACATTTCATTAGTTAAATTTAATGGAGCATTAAAATAAAATAAAAAATGGTTTTGTGCAATGATTTAATGCTACATTAGTGTTTAATGTAGTCTTTAAAATTTAAAGATCGTTTCTGCAACTGAGTGTAAGATAGATACCCATCAAGTCTGTGAAGAATACACAAAAAACAAACTGGTATTTCAAATGTCAAGTGACTACACCAACTACGGTCCTTATGACCCCATAAAAAAAAACTTTTATTTTTTTTATCATGTTTACCCATAACGTCTGCAGTTTCGCTAGCTACTTTGGCCTTATAATTTATTTTTTAGGGTTCCGTACCCAAAGGGTAAAACGGGAACCCTATTACTAAGGCTCCGCCGTCTGTCTGTCCGTCTGTCCTGTGTGTCTGTCCGTCTGTCACCAGGCTGTATCTTATGAACCGTGATAGCTAGACAGTTGAAATTTTCACAGATGATGTATTTCTGTTGCCGCTATAACAACAAATACTAAAAAATAGAATAAAATAAATATTTAAGGGGGCTCCCATACAACAAACGTGATTTTTTTTTTTGCTCGCTTTTGCTCTATATTGATAACGGCAACAGGTAGACGCTTGTCACAAAATATGTAGATATATATTGACTTTAAAAATAAATAATTAAAACAAATATTTAAGGGGGGCTCCCATACAACAAACGTGTTTTTTTTTTTTGCTATTTTTATAGATAATGATACGGAACCCTTCGTGCGCGAGTCCGACTCGCACTTGGCTGGTTTTTTTTTTTTATTATGTCTAGTTTTATTCAATCGCTACACAATTTTATCTGGGTCAATTGTATCAGTTTCATAAGTCGAGTTGTAAATTCTAGTAACAGCTAGCTTATAAGCATAACATATATCTACCTATTAAATCGTAGAATGAAGTGCCGTAGTGACCCATTTTCCTTGAAAATAATACACTGTTGCCGCTTATCTATTGCTACGATCTTGAGCAAAACGGGTCACTTCCGCAATTAAACGATGAGTTAGCAACACGTTTATAATAACAATCATTGTTCAGTTCCTCATGTACTGATTTATTTTGTTTTAATTATAATATAATAGTTTTCTGCACAAGCTGGGTTTCCCTCTAAACACTTTTAGGGTCAGCGCAGACAGAACGGAGCGCAGCGGAGAGGATTTTATTAACGCATTTGAAAATAAACTTTAAAATTATTACAATAAAGTGCATAAATGCTTGAACCTGACAAAAAATGCTCGCGCGTCCTCGAAGATGAGCGGGAATCATACGCGATCCGTAAAGAAAATGCCCGAGACCGCGCGGGGATTATTCCTCTCTATCTTCGCAGAGCCTTATGGGGAGTTAACGTAACGCCCTTACGTATACCTATAATTTTCCTCAAAACCTTTTCTTCAGGTACGAAAGTTATGCTACAAGTTCACAACGAATTTAAGGGTCTTCGGAGAACATCAACAAAGCCTGCTTTTGTTATACGTAATGTTTCCGAAAAACGTTCCTAAGAAAGTTGCACAATTTAGGTTCACTAGTTTCAAGTAAAATGTGGTAGGTATTAACCCAATGTTTTCTTCTACAGGGAATTGAGCGCACAACGCGCTCCCATAGCCGAAATTAACCGCCACTTTGATGAAGGGAAGGACGTTGAGACGCTGGATCTACATGCTATAGAGAATGCCACAGATATATTCAATGAGGTAAGTGAACATAACTTTACTACCAACATCGTCAACCTATAACGGTTCACTCCTGGACATAGGCCTCTCCAACCGCACGCCTATGAACTCTCTTCCAGCTTCTACAAGCTACCCACAACTAGTATTTGTATCTTTAGACGAAAGCTTAAAGGTTTTGTGTTATATCCGCGGTCGACAGCGCAATCGATCGATACTCGAGTCCTTGACACTAGTCGGAAGACGATTTTAGTCGGTAGGAGTCTGACGTAACCCAAGGATTTTGTAACCTTAGTTTTCCCCGAAGCGGAGGGAATCCATGACCAAGTTTTCTAAGAATAAAACGCTTGTAAGGACTGAACGAATACTAGCACATTCACACACTTTTTCATCAACATTCGCTTCCAAACGTGTATTGTTCAAGAGAGTTTTTTTTTTTTTTTTTATCTTTTAGGTCTTGACATCACCTCATTCAAACTTGGTTTAGTTCGAGTGCAATGCAACCCAATGACGTAAGCTGTGCGAAAAATGATACGCAAGACAATGGGTAGTTACGTAATGTTATTGTCCAAGATGTGAATTATTGGAAACTGATAAATGACGCGACCCGACCGAATGCTTAGCAACAGAACTTGATGCATTCTTTGCTGCCTTTATAAGATAAAAAATACGTGCTTAGATAAGTTCAACGTTTATATGATAAACGTATTCGGGAAAATATCACGTACGAAAACATCTCGAGCCCAAATATCTGTAGGTCAAATCGAACAAAATTAAATACTTATCCCGATGAGAATGAACTAGACTATTTATGTACAAATAAGTCAGTACTCCGAAAGGTTAACAGTCCAAACATCTCCATTCAATTTTCCTCTAATGACTAACGCAAACAGCTCTGAATTACGTCCATAAAATTTTCCTTTTTAACTAGATCAATATGAAACGATTCCACTGAAGGTGAAATGAAAAACACACCAACGTCGTGTATATGTATAAAGTCTACCACGTGTAAATGATGATAATATGCGACGTAGTAATTTGTGATAGTATGAACAGAGCGAAAACATTGCAGGCACTAATTGAACTGTCATATCTTATTGGTTTGTCATGTTATTATGTTACTGGCGATGCCCCCGGCGTTTCTGAGAATAATACTGCTGAAACGGAAAATAATTATTACATGAACAGTCCTAGTGTATTTTCCAGGGAATTCATTTGTTTTTTTTTCCTTGTATCAGGAGAATGGGTTAGCAGCCTTATTGGAGCCACTTTAGTTGATCGCCCGGCGCTTTTTTATAGTAGGTAGGGTATTTTTTAGGTAGAATTGACCATTTTTAGTGTATTTTGAAAATTCCAGTGTGCAAAAGCATAGGTGCCGAGAAAAAAAATTGTCGACGGAACCCCGCTTGCCAGGTCCCTACTTCTGAATGGTTTAAAAAAAAATAACCACGAAGGGGATTCGAACCTAACCTGTCCGAGTCGGGGTGCCCCAAGTCCCGAGCTCGCTTCGCTCGCTCTTGCATCCTAAGTTCTAGTACATTGCGGTAGTAGTTGTGTAAAAAGGAATTATAGTTAAAAAACTACATTATTAGTACTAAATACGTAGTCACTTACGTAAATAAGTTGAATTTTCTGAAACTTTAGGATTTGTTTTCTCAAAAACTAGGCGTTTGCACAGTGTGAGATTTTGAGAAAGTGTTTTACACGAAGACATCTATATGCTATAAAATATACGCTGTAAAATTGTGAAGCTACGCATGAGCTGGCGACCAACTACTGTGGAGCCGCCTTATTTTGTCCTCAATTATACTTTTATTTTATCAATGGAATTTTTTTCTTTACGACCATTCATTGAATGAATCTCATATTAAAGTTGAATTTTTAATCATTTCATGCACGTTTGGTTAAGCATTGTTGATCGATCGTAAATATAATCAGTATTCAAGTCTTAACGATCCAACGTTTTTTCGGAATCCTATCTGCATTCCAAGTTGACTTCCAAACATTCTGTAAATTCCGAAACAAAACTGATACCTACATGACATGCATTGGTATCCTTAAAACACTCATCCACTTACAATGATAAGAGACTGACAAAATTCGAGTGAATTCAATTCCGTATAATCCTCTCAATTTTGGTCACGGTATGATGTGTGCCTTTCTACCTGTTAAAAGGTCCCCCTGATTCTTCTTTCTATATTAGCTTGAGATTTATTTTACCTGCGGTACGACGACTTACGTATCTTTGCCCTTTCAGCTAATTATGAAGTGGGCGGCTTACTCATCATGTTTTTTTATCAGCCAAGAATCGTCTAGTAATTTTGTTTTACTATAGAAATATGCTTTATCTATGTTGATATGATTAGTTGTTAAAAGCCAACAGAGTACAACGGATTATTTAATCTTTCATCACGTTTGTCGATAAGCTTATAAACTTGGCGTTTATGCATGCAATGTTTCTACTTGATATGCTGTTGCTATATGGAGTTCTTGTACCAATCACGATAAGTTTCCGTAAACCATTCTGTAAAATCGGACTTCATTTATTAATTAGCAACCTTATCTTTACGGTTATAAGCTATTTATTGCAAATAACAACATAATGCCGCATTCGTCATAGATGAATTTAGCATAACGCATAAAACCCATAGACATACAACATGAGGTCATTACAAAAACGCGTCACGGAGCGCTTCGAGGAAAATGAATCACCGTTTCCCCCGTACGGCAGAACGCGTAAAATGTTACTTTCGAATTAATCCATGAATCATTGTATTCACGAAAACGAACAGTGTTTGTATGTTTGATAAAGTAACTAGGCCGCTCTGTTATCAGAACAAGACATCCTTATCTTGTACCACAGCTGGCGCATAATTTGCGTTTGTTAAAACCAATTATAAATTATGATTAAACTGTTTGAATGTACTTCTTTCTTTCACAATTACTCATTGTTGTCGATTCATTCATTATGTGTGCGGTAGGTAGGTAATCCTCTGTGATATTGTTACGTTTTGTATAAATGTGCAATTTGCACTTATCTCTGAACAGATTTTTTCGATTATGGCTCCTGAATTTAGAGGTCTTACATACGATTATTACAATAACCTTGATTTTTGTACTGAAGCTTTGAGGAACAGCGCTTATTTGTGTTTCAAAGCCATTGCATGATAGCGGCTGACCTTTGTCTGTTATCGATTAGCAATAGTCTCGTTGCAGGGACGAACAAATAAGCTTAGTAGATAAATAGTCCTTTTTACATAATTATTTAAAATACTACAGTTACAATAGTACATATTTATGTCACTGGTTACAGGAAAAACTATCATATCCATTTTCCTGTCAGTTATATCCATTTGTATCTACCTACTGACTTTTTACCTCGCAACAGGATATCTATTTTAAAATTCCGCATGGCAACAGGTTGCAACTGTTGCAAGCGTAAGTTAGCACATTCTACTTCCTTCCATCTCTAAAACACGATAAATGCAAGCAGCTGCTGCAAATTTTTTGTTGGGGCTATTGGTCTTTACTGGCCTTTATTGGTGAGCCATCGGCCATTGCTTTGCATTTATTGAATGCGACGGGCTTATAATTAATTTTATACTTTGTGTCTGCCGTTTGTCCGCCTGGGACTTGAGAAACATGTTTTTGGGGAGCCAGGTTTTCTTAGAACGATTAGGTAATTTTTATATTGTACTGACGGATTCTGTTTCGTCATAGAAATCTCAGATTCTTTTGCAAGAACTGCCAAAGAAAATAAAATATACGAGTCCAGCTCATTTTATTTTCTCTACAGACATTCATAGTTACACCCATTAGTTTTAGAGCTTCCTGGTATTTGTTGATTTGATTCCAGATTCTGATTTTAAAATAGATACTATGTTTCTTGTGAAATGTATGAAAATGATGTTGCCGATGTTTATCTCTATATCTATACGTATTCTACATTGAAGTTTAGTGTCTGTCTGAGTGACCGCGTTGTTTTTCTAAACTACGCAATCAATTTTGATGCGTGTTTCACTATCACTTAGAGAATTTATTCAGCCATACTTAATTTTTTGTCACGTCCTGAAAACCGAAGCGTTAATCCGATGTCTCGGCTGAATGTTCGGGCGTTTTAAAACTTCCATAGTTAATTTTTTTGACTTTGACCTCTTACCCGCCTTAAAGTCACATGTTTGATATTATTTCTTTGACTGTCGTTTTTTTTTTCTTTCGCCGTAATCAGCCATAGTTAGCCGTAGTCAAGCAACAGCCGAACATTCGGCCGATACTTCGGATTTATGTTCGGAGTAGACCCGGGAATCTAGTTTAGGGTATTATATTTGTGAAATCTAGAAGACGATAATATTTTGACAGCGCTGCCAGTGCCAGGCGCGTGCCAGGCGCTACATCGAGATAAGCTATCTTGTGACTCAGACCACCCAGAAATATAAACTGATAACAATATCCTCTATGTTTGTAGGTACTAGCAGTAAGGTGCGTATACGGCAGCTACCCTGCTCGCTTGCTCGATCTGTGGGACCTGTATGACGAGTGCAAAGGCTCGGAGAACGATAATCCGGCCATATTGCCAGCTGACCAGCAGTTTATAGTACTGGAACTCGCCAACGCGGGCCAGGACTTGGAGAGCTATCAGTTCAATAACGCTGAACAGGCGTATGCGTTGTTTATGCAGGTATATACGCCGTGGCTTCTATTTTTAAATTGTTTTTGCTATGGCTTGTTTTTCTTTTTTGTTGTGTGTTTGTATGATAGTCGACCAAGATAAATTAGAAAACAGGGTGGAATGCGGCCTAACGGCTTGCGTAGAATCTTTCAAGTAATAGGTTTTAAGGCGCAAATATATGATTTTAGTGACTTAAATCTGTTATTATTAATACGTCTTCATAATGCAACTAAGTTATGCAAAAAATGTATGTTAAACTAGAACGCATACACATCAATTCTATATGTGAATATTTAAGTATTGTAGTAAAATACTTTATGAAATAAATTCAGGAAGTAATGCCTACCGAAAGCATAAAAAATGATATTTCTTTCAAACTACTTAAGATATTTTCATGTTTTTTTTTTGTATGAACAGACTATTTTATTATCTATTATTCTATCTGTGATTTTTTTCAAATATTATTTGTTTTGAAACCGAACGGTGACGCGACGCGGCGTGAGCGCGGCTCGGATTTATATGGCCAAGTTTAACGGCGATTACCAGACCCTTAACAATAATAAAACTAGCCTAAGTTATTAATTAAATATTTCAGAATAATGTCATGATCACGAATGACAGAACTTGTCTATAACTTAGTCGGCTACCCATAACTTATGTAAAAATATTGATGTGAAATGTGAATGTATAATTATTTTTGAGTAACATTTGTGATTAAAAACCAAGTGCATTTTTTTTTGTTGACATAATAGAAACTGACTATCATGAAATGATTGATGGGTTTTGTAAATAGAAAGTCAGGAATTGCCGTTCTGCTTTCGTACATTAGCGACATAACTACTTAATGACTTTATATTGCAGTCTCGAAAAATATAATTGAACTGCAATTACTCCTCATGATGGCTTCGTTACATAATACCATCATTGACCATATTCAGCCTAATAATGTTCCCAAATCTGGGACACCAGGCCTCCTCTCCGTGAGAGGGAGCGGACTGTATGTAATCCACCACGCGGACCTAGTGCAGGGGGGCTAAAATGGACGCTTTGGCAGAATCATAATAATGAGATCTGCGTACAATTCATACATCCCGCAATTCATCTGTTTGACAGCTGCTATTTGATATTAGACTTCACTATAGCAATTAATAATTTGTGGACCATTTTACGAAACTCCATACAAAACTGTCAAACTGATGAATTGCGGGATATGAATTGTACGCAAATCATATTATGATTCTGCCGAAGCGTCCATTTTAGGCCCCCAGGTCATTAACCATTATATTATGTTAATTTACACTGCCTCGTTGGTCTTGTGGTCGCTAGCGCTACTGCTGAGATTGAGGTCCTGGGTTCGATTCCCGAGACGGGCAAAGTGTTATTAGGTTTCTCCATCTGGAATTTCTCAGTAGCAGCCCGGTCTGGATTTGGGCCCGGTTGATGGCAATAGGCTCGCCTCTTGTTACATGGGACTTAAACGTGACTGGCGAAATCTGGGTGTTCTATATACAGTGTCAAATAAAAATAGCTAGCAAAACTTCACAGACGTGATGAATATTGATATCTAAATACGATAAAACGGAGAAAAAAAAAATCATTTTTTTTGTGTCAACGGTTGTAGTAGTAGTTACTTGAAATATCAGTTTCAAAACCATTTTTTTATTCTGTGTAAACTTCACAGACGTTATTTCGTTCGACGGTTTCAGATATACCCATACCTAAACAAGTTAAAAAAAAAAGATTTTCTCAACTGCTTCAAGTAATTATACTACCAGTGGTCATAGAGCCCAGAAAAAAGAACATAATTTTTTTTTTTCCCTTTGTTTTGTCGTGCTTAGATATCGATACCCACCCGGAGTTTCTCTGGCTAATTAAATTTGACCCTAGGTACACCTCCGCCTAAGGCCCGGCGCCGAGGGGCGACACGGCATGGCAAGGCATTTTTATGCGACGAATAAAAATATAACTTAATTGTATAGAAATAAAGTTGAAATTTCAATGTTAACGGTCGTAAGTACAAAAAAAATATTGCGGTGTGTTTGAAATTGAAATTTCAACTTTATTTCCATACCAATAAGTTATATTTTTATTCGTCGCCCAAAAATACCTTACCATGCCGTGCAGCCAATGGGCGCCGGGCCAAGGGCATGATGATTTTGATACAACTGACATGGAAGTACGTACACTAATGTACAGGAGCCATAGTGCATTTTTGTTTGTTTTTTGTGTTTATTTTTCAGTGGCTCTCAACTGCATGCAAGCAGCCTCCACGGAAGATAAGCGATATTCTAGTTCAAGTTGATTACGTATCTTGACTAGATTATCACTTATCCTCTGAGGTCGCTTTCGCGCGCTTTTCATGTGTCACCAGTTTGGATTCTTTTTTTAAAACATTAATTGTATTTTTTTTTTGTAGCATGTTGTTTTATCTTTGTTTTTATTGCATATTAATTTTGTTCTTGTGTGATTGTAGCTAACTTAGATTTTTAGACTGACAGAAGATTGATTCTCGAAGTATTTTCTGATTTTTGTGTGTTACTATTTTGTATGTATTGATTTTTGTTCATTGTTCAATTCTAATTTGTTAAGTTTTTTTGTACCATGTTCTTTGTATTACCAGGTTGCGTATGGTCTGGCAGTTGCAGAGGAGGCGTTCCAGTTTGAGCACAGGGACTTGCATTGGGGTAACGTGCTAATAGCGCCGACAGAACAGAAGGTATGTTGAAAAAATCTCTTACTATGAAAATAGACGATTTTAGCATGTCAAAAGTAACAACACTTCTGTCAATCATCATCATTTCACCTCCACAGTTCCTCGCGTACTTGTTAATGTGTTAAACGACATAATATTACACATTAAGGCGCTGGCCAGAGGCAAATGATCAAGTAGGCTTGCCTTGAAACAAAAAAATTTACAAATCTATATAGTTTGTGGTAGCGGAAAAAATATAAGGTTATTCTTGAACATATTTCTCAGAACTTGGTTGTTACCAAAACACGTTTAGAAAAAAAAACTCTATACAAATTAACGGTAAACTAACCCTTTTGAGTTTCAATCGAAAATATCTGTATTAAGAGGATGGATGCGTAGTTCATACAAACGTAATACCAAAACAATTTGTAAATCAAACATATTCTTAGGTAGTGTCTTTATTCCAATTGGAATACAGAATATCTAGGTTCCTAAATATATATTTTGAATGGACACTGATTTAAACAAGAGTTATGAGAAAAATAAGTTTTCTATAGCAATTTTAAATTCCTCATATCTCGTCTTTATATCATTGTTCATTCAAAATATACATATATTTGGGAACATAGATATTCTGTAATCCAATCGAAATAAAGACACACTAACTCAAGAATATGTTTGATTTGCCTCTTAACTGTTATTATGTCGTTATGGGGAAATCTTAAAAGAAAGTTGTACTTAACCATTGTACGGCCAATTGGACAATTTTAGACCTTTGACGATCGATAATATTGCTAAACAACGTATTTTCTTTGAAAATAGGTCTAGAAATTGTCGTTGACGGTGAAAACAAAACCACTAAAGCAAGAAGTTGTATGCTATCTGTGACAACGCCATTATTATCTGTCCATATGATCGCGATGGCGCTCATTGTGGCGCGACGGCTCAGTTATCGACTGCCATCGCCAAGCCCACTTATGTCGTGGCGCTGTCATTCGATCAATTATTGTCTAATTGGAGACAGTCAAGACAGCCCCCCCCCTCATACATTCCAACTGCAAATGTAAGTTTGTACGCACAATATTGAGTGATTTACCATGTTATTTTAATACCATAGACTTCTTATAGGTTTTCCTATAATCTGTATGTAAAGAACAATTACTTATCTGTATTTATTTTTCTAAATTGTAGCCCCCCCCCTTAATGGTCAATTTTCATCATGAAATAAATACATTTTAACGTATCCCAATAAAGCCGAGAACAAAAAATTACGCAATGTTTAATTTGTCAAAGCAAGCTGTATTTATGATTGTGCAAAGTATATTTGATCATCTCATCAGTGAAAAAACGATAACACAGTTGCTGAGTCATTCAAATAAACAACATCATTTATATACATAGTTATCATATCTTTCGAGATTCTCCTTTCTTTTGTCTGTTATTTCTCTGGCCTGTGCCAAATATTCCATTTAGATTTTACCCACAATTCTTTGTTTGAATAATGCATTGTTAAATCTGGAGAAGCTATTTTGGAGATCACAATAACAAATATTCTATGACGCATATGAGCTGCTTACAATGAACATTAATTGTATTTAATTCAATAAATGGGTTTTATATAACCAAATGGGTTTTCCGCATCATTTTAAATTATAATAACGTATCACAACGTTTACAATACCAAACCGACGCCAGATAGTATTGCCAAGAATTTATATAAAATGTGTAGTGAAAAACATTTATATTCCGTTGATTTCCCTCAGTAAAGCTAGCGGCCGTCATGAAAATCTGTAATTTTCACCAGTATTTGACTTATAAACGCTCTGTATTTTGACTTCCATTATTGTGTGACCGCTTTCTTAGGCATCCAAAGCTTAACCGACACAATAACACCCACGTTTGCCTGAAAAAGAAATAAGAAAAAAAAGATAACCGCGTTCCAATTGCAAATTACGCGCCAAAACACAGCTGCACTACCACGTAACATAAATTGTATAACCGCCATTGTACTTTGCACCTAATATTTTTACAACGGTATTAACCTTGCCGAAAGACCAGTCACCCCATAAGGTGGATGACTTTGCGGACAAACGTCTCGTCTACTCGAGGTAACGTCCTGGGGTGACGGGTCAATGAACTCACGCAGATAGCCCGGGCGAAATGGTTATCGATAACAATATTTAATTTAAAGTTAAAAATCTTTAACCACTACCTCAAATATTAGTGTTCATATACAACATATCCCAGAATTAACGCAAAACCTCACCCTCTACCTTTTAAAAAAAATCTGCTGTTCCTGTTTTCCAATTACGTCAAAATGTAGGGAACAGCCGATTTTTTTACGCGATTTCAGGTTTGGTCCCACAGTAAAAGTTGTTAATTTTTAAGAGTACAATGACCCCTTAAGAGGTTATGCGTTAACTCTGGGACATGATTTATATGTAAGTATTGGAAAAATAATGATAAAATTTTTGAACTGTTTCGTTTTCCTCATCGAGATATAAGTACTAACGTACTAGAGAAGCTACGTCAAATAACTGAATTGTCCTATTCTCGTAATTTGAATCTTTAGTTCGCGCAGCGCTAAAATAATAACAATTCGTCTAAACCGTAACTAATTTACCACAGCGCTAGATTTGCTGCGGAAGTGTATTTATTCTATATAATTTATTATTGTCGGAAGTACTAGGCGCGACGAAAGAGCTAGAGAGCGACTGAGTGAGGTGCGGCGCGATCGCCGCAGTTGAACGAGACAAAGTAGGAATTTACTTTGTCTTCTCTAGTACGTTAGTACTTATATCTCGATGGTTTTCCTGTATTTAATTTTACAGTCGTATTCAATTGTCTGTGTTGCCGGACGTTAAGAATAGCACCACCCTATTTCTTCTCATGGGTGTCGTAGAGGCGACTAAGACTTACTAGAAAATTGGCAGCAGTATGTATTTTAACATCATACTGCGATCGCCAACCGCCTGCCAAGCGTGGCGATTATGTCAACCCCCCCCTTTGGGTGAGGCCTATGTGCAGCAGTGCACGTCTTTCTGCTGAAATGATGATTCGATAGCTCTGGTATAACGTTAAATTGATAAATATCAAGTCTTGAAAGATATAGCTAATCCATTGCTTCTTATGTCAGAATTTTTTTTCTGCGCAACAACTGAAAAATGAATTGAAATAATAGATCTGTCAAAATGAAACCCATTGCTACTGTAAATGTGTTAAGTTTTAATCCCCGCTTATTGGTGTAAATCGTGGCCTTGTTGTTGTTGTCTTAATAATCGCTAATCATTGTGCATCGAAATTATGCGACAGATTTTATCGAAATTATTTCAACCGATTATCTCGAATTAGTTAATACTATCCATCAATGACGACCACACCAGAATACACTAATTTAGATAATTCAATTTGTAATCAAATTGTGCCATTTCCTGTCATGTAACATTTTGATAACCTTGACTAAGACCTGTAGTCCAGAACGAAGTTTAGTCATGATTTCATGAAACTCTACATGAGTTAGATTACTCTGAATTTTATAGCTTTAAATCTTAATGTAACGTGACGTTTTAAATAATATTGATACTATTAACTTCATTGGTACAACCGTCTCTACTGCAAATCTACCCAAAATCTATAGACAATCTCACAATCAATTATTCTCGGCTCTGGATAACAAACAGACAATGATTTTAGCGCAAGTCACCTAGAACCACCCTCTGAGGCCTTAATTAAAGGTTAAACGTTGCAGCCTTACAGGTTCAAGTTCTGGCCTCTAACAAGGTTATTCCACTTCATTTACATTTGGGGGCTTTAGGAATAATACATAACCAGCCTATAATGTACCCACTGCTGGGACATCGGCCTCCTCTCGAGTTAGGAATAATGTGAAGGATAAATAAATAGATTTTCTCAAACATGCTTGGAAATTCGAGCATTATTTTAACAACCTTCTTCGAGATAAATCGAAATTGCTGTACTGGCCAAATACATGCGAGCAGCGGCCACCAAAAGTTGTATGAAACTCCATGTGTCGTGGTTTAGTGGCCAAATAAATTACATACCGGTAGTAAACTCATATCTATCGTGTAATTTAAAAATGGAACTATCTTTTACTCCGAAACATGGCAACCAAGGAGGTAACTTATAAAAGGTTTTATTTAAATTTCGAACTGGCTTGCTATAGAAAGCTGGTTTATTGAAAAAAAAGAAAATGAACACATTGGCGCGTGAAAAATTATCGTTGTTCGTCATTGAATCTGGAATTTATAGTGTTTGAGAAAAGCACTATACAAGCCTTGGCCGCAACCAGGCATTGATGGACTCACGTATGAGTGCCTAGGCTTCGCCTCGGCCCACATTTTCACGTTCGTCCATCATTGCCCCTGTTGCAGGCCGCTGCAGTAATGTACTATTATGAAATGAGGACTGGCAGAAGTGTTAACCATGTATGCTTATCCAAGGATTAGTTAGAAGTATAAAGTTTTTTACACTACTCTGATTTTAGGAATTAAGAAGTTAGATAAAGCAGAAGAACCAAGCTTGCCGTGTGTAACATAACATAACATGTAACACATATTGGCCGTCCTTTATGCAATGTAACACAACAACTAGGTGAATTTGTTTTAATGTGTGTTCGAGTTGAGGCGGCTTCCCACGGTGCGTGATATTACGGACGGACGCGGACCATTCACAAGATCGCAGTTTTTTTTTTTATTGTAATATTTTTCGTAACCTAACCTAACCAAATTAAGTTCTATTTTTAAAATTAATCCCTGCCCTAGATAGGGAAGCAATTACTACGAGTCTTTCCCGCCCAAGGGTAGGGAGCAGGGTCTTCCACCCACTACTCGGATCAAACAAACACTACTTTCCGAGTATGAGAAATGAAGTCTAATATCTAATCTTCTTCCCCAGTACTCGACCTTCGTCCTCCGCGGGCGCTGTCACCGCGTGCCGCGCTGCGGCGTGGCGGCCACCATCATCGACTACTCGCTGTCGCGCGTGTCGCTGCCGCTGGCGGCCGGGGACTGTGCGGCGCTGTACAACGACCTCGCCACCGACGACTCGCTGTTCGACGCCGTCGGGGACTACCAGTTCGAGGTGTACCGCCTCATGAGAGACAAGTTGGGGTAAGGAACTGCTCATATAATACCACCGTTGTACAGTCGAGTTCATTAATATATTAGCCCTTTCAGGCTTCAAAAATATATGACCGTCAAAAAAAATCATAATATTGTGACAACTATAAGCATCATTAAATTGTGGTCAAGATTTCGATTCATTAATATGTGACTGGTTTTTCTCAGTAACATGTATACAGCCAAAAGCACATTATTATATGAACAACATTAAGATCATATTATCTGAACATTGTAGGATTCACAATTATGTATGCACACATGAATACAATAATATCTAAACAAGTAAATGTAATTCAAATTCAACCTTATTACTTACGTCACAAAGATAATTTTAATAGCAATCTTAAAATTGCATGGTCAAGGAGTTTGCAACATTATTTATCACTGGCTAGATTAACTTCAAATGACGTTATGTTTTTCTAATTACTGGAAGATAGTACTGGAAGCTAGTACTGGGAGCTAGTACTGGAAGATAGCACTGGAAGATAGCACTGGAAGATAGTACTTGAAGATAGCACTGGAAGATAGTACTGGAAGATAGCACTGGAAGATAGCACTGGAATATAGTACTGGAAGTTAGAACTGGAAGATAGTGCTGGAAGATAGTATTGGGAGCTAGTACTGGAAGATAGCACTGGAATATAGTACTGGAAGTTAGTACTGGAAGATAGTACTGGAAGAAAGTATTGGGAGCTAGTACTGGAAGGTAGCACTGGAAGGTAGCACTGGAAGATAGAACTGGAAAATAGTGCTGGTAGATAGAACTGGGAGATAGTGCTGGACGATAGTGCTGGAATATAGTACTGGAAGTTAGTACTGGAAGCTAGTACTGGAAGTT
This sequence comes from Tiliacea aurago, assembly GCA_948098905.1. Taxonomy (NCBI): domain Eukaryota; kingdom Metazoa; phylum Arthropoda; class Insecta; order Lepidoptera; family Noctuidae; genus Tiliacea; species Tiliacea aurago. The sequence goes on along the minus strand of OX402587.1, from coordinate 3,856,568 downwards.
AGTACTGGAAGATAGTACTGGAAGGTAGTACTGGGAGCTAGTACTGGAAGGTAGCACTGGAAGGTAGCACGGAAGATAGAACTGGAAGATAGTGCTGGACGATATTCCAGTGCTATCTTCCAGTACTATCTTCCAGTGCTATCTTCCAGTGCTAGCTTCCAGTAAGATAGTACTGGAAGTTAGAACTGGAAGATAGTGCTGGAAGTACTGTACTACTACTACTGTACTAATACAGTAAGTGTATTATTACTGAAAGCTAGTACTGCAGATAGTACTGGAAGCTAGTACTGGGAGCAAGTACTGGAAGCTAGTACTGGGAGCAAGTACTGGAAGCTAGTACTGGGAGCTAGCACTGGAAGATAGTACTGGAAGATAGCACTGGAAGATAGTACTGGAAGATAGCACTGGAAGATAGTGCTGGAAGATAGTATTGGGAGCTAGTACTGGAAGATAGTACTGGAAGATAGCACTGGAATATAGTACTGGAAGATAGTACTGGAAGATAGTATTGGGAGGTAGCACTGGAAGGTAGCACGGAAGATAGAACTGGAAGATAGTGCTGGAAGATAGAACTGGAAGATAGTGCTGGAATATAGTACTGGAAGTTATAATTGGAAGATAGTGCTGGAAGATAGTATTGGGAGCTAGTACTGGAAGTTAGTACTGGAAGATAGTACTGGAAGATAGTACTGGAAGCTAGTACTGGGAGCAAGTACTGGAAGATAGTATTGGGAGGTAGTACTGGAAGGTAGCACTGGAAGATAGAACAATACACTTACTGTATTAGTACAGTAGTAGTAGTACAGTACTTCCAGCACTATCTTCCAGTTCTATCTTCCAGGGCTACCTTCCAGTACTAGCTCCCAATACTATCTTCCAGTACTATCTTCCAGTACTAACTTCCAGTACTATATTCCAGTGCTATCTTCCAGTACTATCTTCCAGTGCTATCTTCCAGTGCTATCTTCCAGTACTAGCTCCCAATACTATCTTCCAGCACTATCTTCCAGTTATAACTTCCAGTACTATATTCCAGTGCTATCTTCCAGTACTATCTTCCAGTGCTATCTTCCAGTACTAGTTCCCAGTACTAGCTTCCAGTACTATCTTCCAGTACTAGCTTCCAGTACTAGCTTCCAGTACTTGCTCCCAGTACTAGCTTCCAGTACTAAATTCCAGTACTATATTCCAGCACTATCGTCCAGCACTATCTTCCAGCACTATCTTCCAGTTCTATCTTCCAGTGCTACGTTCCAGTGCTACCTTCCAGTACTAGCTCCCAATACTATCTTCCAGCACTATCTTCCAGTTCTAACTTCCAGTACTATATTCCAGTGCTATCTTCCAGTACTAGCTCCCAGTACTAGCTTCCAGTACTATCTTCCAGTAATTCGAAAAACATAACGTCATTTGAAGTTAATCTAGCCAGTGATAAATAATGTTGCAAACTCCTTGACCATGCAATTTTAAGATTGCTATTAAAATTATCTTTATGACGTAAGTAATAAGGTTGAATTTGAATTACATTTACTTGTTTAGATATTATTGTATTCATGTGTGCATACATAATTGTGAATCCTACAATGTTCAGATAATATGATCTTAATGTTGTTCATATAATAATGTGCTTTTGGCTGTATACATGTTACTGAGAAAAACCAGTCACATATTAATGAATCGAAATCTTGACCACAATTTAATGATGCTTATAGTTGTCACAATATTATGATTTTTTTTGACGGTCATATATTTTTGAAGCCTGAAAGGGCTAATATATTAATGAACTCGACTGTACGTAAATGGCTGATCAGTCAATCAGCGGCTCTCAAATTTCATATTAGCAGTTGTGGGTTCTTGACACAAAAAAAATTGAAAGGACCGGCACAGACCTGTCGAGGGGAATTAAAGGCTGGTTTGCCCTGACAAAGAAAACATATCATCTCTAGACCCGTTGTACATGCGTTTTTTTATTTTTTATTGATTTTTTTTTTGAAGACTTACAGCTGTTTAGCTGTAAGTCTAAAAAAACAGACTAAGAAATTAAAAATGTGACTGACAGCCAATTACAAGTCTTCACATATAATTAACATAATAATAATATAAAAAAATCTGTGGACAACACAGTACTGCCAACATAAATAATAAACCGCCAAAGCTATACATATTAATACTCTATACAAACAACAATATAATAAAGGTGATAAAACTAGGCTACTCTGTCTAACATAACCTAAGCAGCATCAAGCATCAGGTGAAAAAGTTAGGCTCAAACACTTTCTGGCTATGGACACACTTGTTGTAAAAGGATCGATGTCATGCTGTTCACACACCCTATTAAAGTTTCTGCTTGCACGCACAAGGAATGAGTTCTGTCTTTAGTTAGTTGGAGCAAATGGCACACGAAGCGGGGGATTGGACCACTTCGACCTCCCGGGGATGTTGAAGTAAAATCTGGATAGTATTTCGGAACTATTAATATTATGATTAAAGGTCTTTAGTAACGAAACACAGTTGGAGATCTTACGACGATTAATTAGACGCAATCAATGATATTTCTTACAGAGGTTGATATATATTATATAAATGTTATATAGATAATGATATTTCTTTTGTCGTGTAAACCGACAATCGTCAGTGTTGTATGGATCATTAGGGGAGTTTGTTGTCAGACACGGCGGCATTACGGCACGGCGCCGTCGCCGTATACCACAGAACTGGTGGTTTGCCGTGTGAATTATACAAGCTCACACGATTATTCTGCGGTGCGGCAAACGCGCCGTACCGTAAACAAACCGTGCCGTGTACAACAGGCCTTACCGTGTACAGACCTTGTGTGCATTGATATTCTCTCGGACTAATGGATGGAAGTTTATTTATTTTCTACTTTTTTATTTTATTAAACGTTGCCCCACACTAGGAATTTCTCCTGCATTGTGGGTGCGTTTACAAACATTTAAACTCACATACACAAACAACCAGACCCGGAACAACTACTTGTAGGTCATACAAACCCGCGACACGCAGTGCAGCAGTCGATCGCTTAACCACTACACCAACCGTGTCGTCAAAACTTTATTAAACGCGTGGTTGATATTTGTTTGCCAGTGAAAACTGCGGTGCGCCGGCCCAAACAAACCAATGTAACATTTGACAACAGCTTGAATAGATTTTGAACACCAGGTGCCAACTGTAGATCTAGTAATAATGATCTGGCTACTGCATTGACTTAACACTTCCTCGACATTAACAAAAGTCGTTTGCTAGATAGCTATCATTTAACGTATCGTAATTAATAATACGATCCCAAAGACGTAGCCACCTGCCATTGATTTCTGGCAATGTGCCATCTGTTAGAATCTACAATTAAGAGTAAATTGTTCCACTTTAAGCTAAAACAGTAATCAAAAAGGACATTCACAAAATATGATTGTGTTCATGACGCCAATCTCCCAAAGGTCGTTTTATTTAATGTCTAGGTAATGGCCCCCTAGTGGCCATGTATTAGACTTACTGCTTGTTTTCCCCCCCACAAGACATAACTGCGAAAGCTATGAATAAAATATGAATTGATAGCAGAAGCCACGTGTAGCAACAAATTATTCAGTAACGTCATACAAAATGACGTAAAGAATATTAAACTGTAACATCTGATAATATTGACTAAACTTTGCCTCGAGACAATATTTGTAAATGCCATAGATAATATTTGTAAGAAAATTAAGTATTTACAGACGTAATAGTAGGTATTATTGTTAAAGAGGTTCTTCTGGCTATAAGTCAAAATCGGAACTAATGCCACCATTTTGTTTTTATGGTTCCGTACCGAAAGGGGTGGTATGGTCAGGACCCTACAACAGGACCCTATTTTTAGGGTTCCGTACCCAAAGGGTAAAACGGGAACCCTATTACTAAGGCTCCGCCGTCTGTCTGTCTGTCCGTCTGTCACCAGGCTGTATGTCATGAACCGTGATAGTTAGTAGAAATTTTCACGGATGATGTATTTTTGTTGCCGCTATAACAACAAATACTAAAAACAGAATAAAATAAATATTTAAGGGGGCTTACATACAACAAACGTGATTTTTTTTGCTCGTTTTTGCTCGATATTGATAACGGCAACAGGTAGACGGTTGAATCTTTAGTTATACATTCCCTTTAAAATAAATAATTAAATCAAAATGAAATAAATATTTAAGGGGGGCTCCCATACAACAAACATGATTTGTTTGCCGTTTTTATTGGTGCGGAACCCTTCGTGCGCGAGTCCGACTCGCACTTGGCCGGTTTTTTCTCCCTTAATGTGATTATGACGTTTCAATACTAATGTTGTTCTTTCTATCTTCTTTACAGAAATGATTGGAAGAACTTCGCACCCTACACAAACATCCTGTGGCTGCATTACACTGTTGATAAAATGATAACGGCCCTCCGCTACAAGAGGACAAACACAAAGATTCACAAGCACTACATTGAGAAACTGAAGGGAATCAAGAGTAGAATTCTAGACTACGGCAGCGCGGCGCTATTCGTGCTCACAGACAACGAAATATAAACGAACAAATTATGATAATATACAAAACAATTTCTTATGTAAATTAATTCAAACTAGTCATAACAATGGTTTTAATAAACTGCTGCTATTGCTATAAATCTGACATGACAATGAATCACATAAATTATGATAATGTAAATAAAGTTTTCTTTGATAAATTCGTTGAAATGATCGACGCTAAAAGAGTTATTTACAATGTTGTCGCATTATTAGAACAGTATCAGAAAGGTGCCTTTTTAGATAAGGTAGTGCCTTTGTTCACATTAATAAATTCATATATTGTGTTCCGAAACCTTGGTTTTATTTTGATTTTGTAAGTTTCCTTAGAGCCTGTTCACACGATGCGTTGCGGTGACGCACCGCAAAGTATTTGCCACATTAGCGGACACGCGGGCGTTGCAGCGCCGTAACGTTGTTACTCAAAACAATGCCGCAACGCAAAGATTTTTTGCCATTCTGCCGCACAGACAACTAACATCGCAACGCGCACACGTCTGGGTCCCGCCTCGTCTCGCGGGTTGCAAGTCCGGTGTACGCTGTGGGTGTGCATCGTGTAGCATACCATAAGGCCCGGACTCCACCACAGCGGAGAGGAGAGATGGTTCTAAACGACCAATAAGATATCATTATTTCGATGCGATGGTACGGCAACGGTATCGTATTGGTCGTTTACAAACATCTCTCCTCTCCGCTTTGGTGGGAGTCTAGGCCTAAAGGACGTCGCAGCGACACCGTTCCGCCGCCGCAACGCATCGTGTGTATTGGCCATTATTTCCACACCCCAAAGACATCTGCCTGATGCTTTTAGATGTTGAGGTTAGGTGCGGTTCCGTCAACGGCTGTAATTTGACAAATGTGTCGAAAACGCTCATTAGTTGGCGTAGATTTGGACAGCGGTTGTGTGACCGTTTACCGCTTCTTTAGGCTGCGTTCAGACGACACGCGCCGCCCTTCTCTCTTTGAAATTTGTTGTATATAATTTGAGTCTTTTATCACATGAGTAGATGTCAATTTGCATTAACGAAGTCGACGCGCGCTACTTTCGCCCGCCAGGTGCCCGCGCTTCGGCTGGTGCCGTATTGACTGTGATCAAGGGCGTTTTTGATTAAATAATAATAATAAGTATAGCGGGTGCGAGGCGAGCGCGGATTTTGAGCGTGGCCACTGCGGTTGCAAAGCGGGCACAACGCGTGTGCGGGTTATGCGCGTGTCGTCCGCACGCAGCCTTAGGAAACCACAGCTTTAGGGTCTACTCAGACGTCTGCTTTAGAACTGCAAGCTAGCTTTGGATGTAGTTTCGTGAAGTTGGTATAACAGCATCGAAACCGGACGAAGACCAATATTGACTGTATGTTAGAACTGCATCATAAACGTGCAGGTAGCATGCAAATTACTATATATTTTGCAGCAAGCTTGCAGTTCAAATCCCATCAGTCTGCTCAACGTCTTCGGCAAAGTACTATGCCGAGACGAAGGGCCTCATCCCAAACGAACAGTTCGGGTTCAGATCCCAACATTCGTGCGTACAACAGGTCCACCGTATCGTCGAGCATATAAGCGCTGGCTTCCAGCGCGGGCTCATGACGGGTGCTGTGTTCTTCGACATTGCGAAAGCGTTCGACAAAGTCTGGCACAACGGCTTATTATATAAGCTCTACAAACTCGGTGTGCCCGATCGTCTCGTGCTCATCTTACGAGACTTTTTGCCGGACCGCACCTTTCGCTATCGCATCGAGGGTGCGCTATCCTCCCCCCATCCGCTCCGCGCAGGCGTCCCTCAGGGCGCTGTGCTGGCACCGCTGATATTCACTATATTCACTAGTGATATCCCCAAATGTAGAAAGGCGCAGTTAGCTCTGTTCGCAGACGACACGGCCATCTACTACTCCGGCCTCAGGGAAGACAATATCGCCCGCATCCTTCAGGCCGAAGTCAACAGACTCGCGGCCTGGTTCAGGAAGTGGAGGATCGAAGTCAACCCTGATAAGAGCCAGGGGGTCCTATTCTGTAGGCCCCGGCGATCACCCGCCCTCCCCCAACCGATCACCATGTTCGGCAAGCCTATCCCTTGGGAGAAGCGAGCCAAATATCTCGGTGTCTTAGACCATCACATGACGTTCGGCGAGCACATAAAACAGTTTTGCTCTCGGCAGACTACACTCCGTACTCAACCCGCGCAGCAAGTTGTCCCTTAAGTGCAAATTGCGTATTTACACCGCGTGCATTCGACCGATCATGACTTACGCCTGCGTAGTCTTCGCTCACGCAAAGTCGTATCACATTCATAAGATGCAGACGCTTCAAAACCGATTTCTCCGTAGAATTACGAAGGCTCCTTGGTTCGTTCGGAACGAACAACTTCACGTAGACCTTAGATGCCTACCATCAAGCAGTTTATGAAGCGCCTTGCAAAGCGCTTTTTCGAATCCGCGGAACGTCATCGCAACCCCTTGGTTGTGCAGGCCGCTAGCTACAGGCCTTCTGCCATTAGTCAGACTCGCCGACCGAGACATACTCTCTTAGATCCGGATGACCCCGTCACTCTCCTTCAGGAAAGCAATAGGGCTACGAGTACAGTGCACAAAATACACAAACCGACCTTCCGTCCTCGCCGCCGAGGTACCACGCGAACTTCCCGAGTAAATGGTAATAAAAGTCCTCCCCCCCGTCCCTTGAATGTCGATGCGCCAGCCGCCCGGTTAGAGGCTGAGAGCGCCGTAGCAATAAATATAATATCCCCTGATAATAATCATGATCAAAATGTTGATCCAGCCCGTCCCCAAATTACTAATTTTGTGATCCCCCAACGACGCCCTAAGCCGAGGTCCGTACCCCACAGGGGGTGCCCTTAGTGCGCTGTCGTTTAGTTTTAATATATATAATTTGCGCCTTGGCTGGAGGCTTTAAGATTAAAAACCTTAGGGCAGCCACAGGAATATCCGGTTAAGTAGCAACGACCTCTCTAGGTCTGCTACGAGATGCCATACATAAAAAAAAAAAAAAAAAAGCAGTTCAAATGCAGAATACACCAACGCCTCAATCAATCAACTCAGCCTATAGCAGTCTACTGCTGGACATAGGTCTCTCCTAGGCTGCGCCATAACACCCTGTCCTCCAAAGCCTTAATAATAATGGATTTTTTCTAGCCCATTGATTGAGGGTATGTAGGCTAGGGTAGCAATGCAATAGTCTCCGCCGAGATAACGGTAGCAGCGGATTCTGTGCAGCGTTACCAGTTGATCACCACTGGATTTTTAATCTATCGGGAAAGGATATAAAACCTAGTAGAATTACTGGTAGTATATATAATCTGTGGAATACTGATTAGTTTGGATCCTGTGGTTTGGATTTCCGAACGTTACACAAATGTCAAAATCAAGTTGTCAATCCATGTCAATCGCAGCAGTATTGCAGCAGTCAATCGTTATCAGTTTTCCATTTCTTTTGCTTCAAATCAAATCTTCAAAAATGTATGAAAATAGCAAGAACACATCAAAACATTAATAAATACGAATTTACACCGTTTTTTTAAATGGTTCTCGACGTCATTGGCAGATTTGATTATTGTTGAGTGTATAAATAAACATCCTCGTTTAAATATTAATTCGAAGTATCATATTCATGAAGTTTTCTCTAAGCTGGTGATAAATAGACCAAATGAAAAGTACTTATAGGGTAAATATGGAGGCAAGCAATGATTCTTTGTCTGGTAAGTTGCGCACAATGGTTGAAAATAGTTATATAAATTTGGTGTGATAAATCGCGTGTTTTGGTGTAATTCAGTATTATCTCCACCGTTGACGGGTTCTGCTGCCGTTCTTCTGACTCCAGGTCGGACGAGGAACATCGCACAGGACATGGAAGCCTTAAGACTGTCGCGACAAGACAACCCTTATCTCCAGGTGAGATTTATACCTATAATTTGAAAAGATAATTGCGCCTAGTGCGGAAATATTTCTAATGAGATGCGTCTTCCGCGTAGATTACATGTAAACATTACCGTAAAAGTACAAGGAAGTGTTTGTGATACATGTTTTCTAATGTTCTTGGTATTGTTTAGTTGTTGAATGGGTGAGATTATGGTTTTATGTTTAATTATATAGTTTTGAAGGCCATATTTATAAAGGCTGCTGTTTGAATTTGTTGTGTAATGACTATACAGGAATTTTCTAGTTATATGTACTTTACATAATGTTATGAATGTTTCCTATGATCTACCAACGTATTATCCAACGAGTTTACAATTTTATTTATCACTTTACAACCAAGATATTGGTGTCTATGCTACATGTTTAAATAAATTAATGTCCAATTTACCTTTAAACCCAAGTAATGTATGTTATAGAAATGTATTGATAAATGGAAGAGTAACCAGGGAGTTTCTGGCTGGCTCTTCTCTATAGGAAAGAACAAATTGCAGAGCCAGGTGCATGGTGCACCTGGCTCCATATAAAATCAACTATCTGTCAGTGAAACTCCTGTCAAAATCAGTCCAGCCGTTTCTGAGATAAGCCGGAACCAAGAGACAGACCGGCAGACAAAATTTTAAAAAATAACTTTATTCTGTTATAATTACCTACTGTATATACTTTCATAATTATGCATTTAGTAAAAAACTGTTATTTGACATTAGAAACACTTCAATTTTATTTATTTATATAGATAAAATTAAAATATAAAAATTAAAATGGATGAATAGCACTGCAGGCTCATTATTAGTCTTAAAGGATATTTCTTCATTCATAAATCTATGTAAAGTAATAGTTTTGGAAATGGAACTATGATTACTATTTATATTTACCTAAAGTACGTTTTTTTCCCGGCAAAGCTTCTTAAAATATATCTATATTCCGGGATAGCGGGGTTTCATTAATAACAGTCAGGGTTGACATGTTTAAAACAAGTTGTTTAAAAAATGTGTTTTAAACAGTGTTTAAAACAGTTTAAAATAAAACATCGTTTTTTATTAGGTGTTTGAAAACTAAACGTTATAAAAAAACAGGGTTTAAAAGAAAACTATAATTGCAAAAATAAATGAACACTAGTTATTTTTTTCTTTATTTCTTTTATTTAATCAACTTTAAACAATTTTATAAAATAATTAAAGTGGTCTTCATTGTAGTATTTTCTTGAGGGATCAATATGAATTGTTCCCAATATTGGATCCTTTTTACGCCCTGAACTTGACATTTTTATTATTTTGAATGAGGTAGAGGAGTTATCTTTATCTATCACACAACCGTTGATAACAACTGTCGAAAGTGAAATGAAAAATGAGAAAGAAAGTCTGCTCTATTTATACACTCCATCGGTAAAGTCCCCCGAGGAATTCCCAGAACTTCCCCGTAATTCGTGATCATTTAATATATGTTTTGGGTATTCCCCTTATTTTACGAGAAGTTTAGATAATTTCCCTACTAAAAATGAACGTCGGAACATACAATGTATTGAATTAAGATAAAGTTTTGTCATGCAGTTTTTAAATAGTATAAAAGTGAATTATATCAGACTTAATCAATTAAAAATGGATGATAACTAACTTAGGAAAAAGAAACAAAAAAACACCTGTTTAAACCATTTGGAACTGTTTGTTTTATAAAATGTAAAAAAAACTGTTTTATTTCCAACCCTGATAACAGTGTGTTAGTAAACAATTTTGTATTCCGAAGTTTATCTATTTAGAACTAGGCAAGAATTTTGTGAAAATATAACACATTTAAAAAACACTATTAATATTTCTTTAAAACCTTTTATTCTAAAATGAAATATATTTATTCGGGGATACAAAGTACAAAAGAGTAGTTCTTAAAAACTTGTCAGTCCTGGAAACCCACACTTTTTCCCGTACCGAAGCGCACTCCATATTAGTCAACTCTCAAACTTTAGGTGAATATGCATCCGAATATCCGATCTCTAATGATTACAAATAGAAGCCTACCTTTAGTAGGCTAATTTGTTAGTGACCCTTTATAACAACCATGCTAAGCAATAGGGTGTGTAGGGTACATACCTAACACCATTTATTTATTTATATATTATAAACTTACACAACACAACAGATTTATAAACACAATAATAATATTTATTTATATTAAATATTTAGTATCATTCACATTCACCTCTTAATCAATTAATATTGTTCGCATCAATCATGAGCCGTGGAACGGCAAATTATATTGATGCTATGTCGGTTGATGACGGGCCACCGGTAACGTAGGCTACTGGACTCGCGCACACCGAGCTACGTCATCGTGACGTAGCCGGTGGGTGCCGAGGTGGGAGCGCGTGTGTCGAACGATCGTTCACCTTCCGCGACCTTCAGTCGTCATTGCGCGCGCGCCTCTCGGCTACGTATGATTTAGTGGAACAACGTTCGCCTATTGTTTATGTTAATACTCCATACTATTGTTACTAACTTCTTGTGCTGTGACTATCGTGATTGTGTGCTGTTTCTCCTTCTGACTGTTTTCTGTGTTGTGTGTGTATAGCTCAATAAACTGTGAGTATTAGAATAGCAGATTGACTTTTCATAACACCTCTGCCTTCTACACACCCTAAACAACTATAGGTGCATATAACTGACATATTTATTATATCATCAACTGATACTTCATAAAAGGACAAAACAAATATAAATACAATTGACAAAGCAGAAGTGAGTGTAAACGCTGGGAGGAAATGCCTTAGAACGACACCTAATTGGTGATGTTCTTCAGAAAGGTCAGGTGCGTAGTACTCGCAACCGGCGTGCGTGTATGACCAGATGTATGAACGTAAACGAAGCAAAATGAATATCTAAGGAGTGTAGCAGGTGGCATTCTATAGTTTCTACCTAACCCCATGGGAAGAAGGCGTGAGATTATGTATGTATGTATGATTACGAAGACTTATTTTTGGAATGTAAAATGCTGCTGGTCCATGAGAGGTAGTGTTGTCAGTAGCTTTAGAACAGTTTGGTAGCAATGAATTTAAAAACAATATAATACGCACAAGATCTCAAAGGATTAGTAACATGAAAAGATTTATAGTGCCCAATTGTAATAATTATTATGGTCGAAGGTGTAAAACTTTTTTAGTCCCAACTATTTTTAATAACCTTCCAGTAGATATAAACAGCTGTATCACAAAAACCTCCTTTAAAAATAAAATACATGAGTACCTCTTTCATATGTTTTGTGAAAGCCTCGCTATGTGAAAGTGTCATTATAAAAACCAAATTTTAAACTTTAGTTATAAAAAACAGAACTGTGCAGTTTGGCAGAAGTAAATGTTCTGTATTTATATTATTAATCTGAATAAACACTTTTTTTTTTTTTTTCAATTGACAAATTTGGGCATTTTTCTGATTAAATGGTTTAATTTCCAGCAGGTTATGGCAAGCAGAGAGAGTCTCATTGAAAGCCATGCCGAGGAATGCGAGTCAGATGACACCATACTTATGTCACAGGTAAATACAGCACTGTTTACTTGTTTTTAGTATCTTCTTCTCCCTCACTATTTGTTTAATAGCTGAATTGTTTTCAAAAAGCAAGAACAAATTTGTCTTCTTCTTCAAAGGACATGTTAGCAAAACAAAATACAGTAACAATCTGTTATCCAAGACACTTTTTGAAAAGATAAGCAGTAGAAATACTGCAGAAGTGGGACTTGCCTCGTTGGTCTAGTGCAGGGATCACCAATTAGTTTTAATTGCGGTCCAATCTAAAAATAAATATGACTGTCGAGGTCCGGTTTGTACAAGGATTATTAGCAACCAAGATTAAAAATATCAATTAAGAAACAATCTAAGAGAAAACTGAATACTTTAAAAAAAGTATAATGTAATTAATATTAATGTTAAAAATGTAATTTTTTACAATCTGGAGAAAACAAAAGAAATCTGGAGTTGGTGGTACCTAAAGTTGGTGCGAGCTATTGCCATTAAATCCTGTAGATATGTTCATCGATAAGTCGAGATCGAAATTTACTGAAGGTCCGCACAAAATAGGTCGGCGGTCCGACTCCGGATGAGGACTGCGGTCCGCCATTTGGTGACTCCTGGTCTAGTGGTTTCAGGCGCTACTGCTGAGCGTAGGGTCCAGGGTTCGACTCCCGGGTCGGGCAAAGTGTTATATTGTTTTTTCATCTGGGTTTTCTCAGTAGCAGCTGGAGTCTGGATTTGTGCAATAGGCTCGTGGCTCGCCCCCTATGACATGGGAAATGAATTAAGGCGGAATGTGGGTGTACTATAGGTGCAGGTCTGGCTAACCCTTCGGGGAATACAGGCGCGATGTCATGTTATCTTCTCTAAAAGTCTAGAAGCTGCCGATATTGTAAATTCTTAATCACAAACCCCCATATTACAAAACAAGGTTTATATTCAGACCCAGGTTTAAAACATGGAGCTTTTATTGAATTTCGAACTTTATTCCGACTATGGTAAAGTTCCTAAACACAAAACTGACAACTTAGTACCGAACTAAGTTTTCAGTTTTGTATATAGAACGGTATTTCAATCACTGTTACGTTCTTATTACATAAACTGGCTCCATGGTTTAATTAAGCCATGTCAAAATAGAAATCTTGTTTTGTAATAAGGCAGAAAGAGTTTTTGATTGTGCTTACCCGTGGTGTGCATACTATCTAGGGCAGGGATGGTGAACCTTTATATATCTACGTGGCATTTTTTCCAAAAAAGTATGTAACGTGGCCATTAATAACAGCCGCACGATCTTCAAGGTTAAGCAACGCTTGCCAAGGTGGATGGGTGACCATTCATAACATACCGAGACCCCTCCGTGCTTCGAAAAGTACGTTAAGCAGTTGGTCCCGGCTGTAATTCGTAGATCTTTGATAGTCGTTGCGGGTAGACAGAAACCCGGAAGTCTGACCGCAGTCTGGAAGTCTCTCCACAACCCAGTTACTGGGTAAGACACAGTAACTGGGTTGTGGAGGTTAAATAGGCAGTCACCATTCATCATCACCATTTCAGCCGAAGGACGTCCACTGCTGGACATAGGCCTCCCCCAAGCACCTCCACTTCGACCGGTTCTGTGCTTCTCGCATCCAGCGGATACCTGCAGCCTTCACAAGGTCATCGGTCCACCTTGTGGGAGGCCTTCCAACGCTACGTCTTCCAGTACGCAGTCGCCACTTCAGAACCTTTCGGCCCCATCGGCCATCAGTTCTGCGAGCAATGTGACTGTAACTATTTAAAAAAAATTCCCTGCCACTTAAGCTTGGCAATTCTTCGGGCTATGTCGGTTACCTTGGTTCGCCTGCGGATCTCTTCATTTCTGATCCGATCACGTAGGGAAACTCCAAGCATAGCCCTCTCCATTGCCCTTTGGGTGACTTTTAGCCTAGGATAGGCAGTCGCTCCATGTAAACTACTGGTATTCAACTGTATCCGGTTAGACTTGAAGCTGACCCCAACATCGTTGGGAAAAGGCTGGGCAGATGATGTATTCACAAATACATTTTCGTTAAAAGTGACCAAACGTTGTCTAAATATCTTAAAGCTATTGTTAATTATTTTTCAGGAATTTGGAAGCACTGCCCTAGACTTTATAGAGGACGACCCGTTGACCTTGAAAGAGGTCCATGAGCATATGATAAGGTCACCGCCGCCAACCAGTTGCTGGCCACACGGTAAACAATCACAAATAGAAAATAAAAATAACCACCCCTTCAAAATGGTTTCAGTATTTTTACATAAATTAAAAAGATATATTGTGCTAACTATTTCAAATTTTTTCGAATTAGGTAAGTGTAGCAGTTTTAACCATGTTTAATTTGCTTTTATTAATACTAACTTATTAATTTAATGATGATACTTTTCTATTATACAATCTGTAATATCTTTTTATTTTTCATAAATAAAAGGTTAAAAAATATAGCAATATTCTTTATTGTAAAAGTAGACTAGTACAGTACGCGAAGTTGCACGCAAGTGGCATAAACTACTCATGGACAAATTTAGAGAAACGCAAACAAAAAAAAAATGTTAAGTGCAAAAATGAGTCTTTCCTGTAATTTTTTTCTTCTTTTCCTAATTTAAAAATAAAATTAAAATACATTTAATTCATACCTAATTTTGGTCCATATTGTTAACAATGGATGGATGGTTGTTATTAATTTGGTTGATTTTACATAACATTAAATAACATTTTTTATAGTACCTATAAATGCCACCTACAGCATTGATTTGTTCATCATAAAAATTATACTTTTAGGCCACTTGCGTGCAACTTCCGAGAGCTCATACAGTTTTGCGCGTACTGTACCTATTTAAATTGAAGATGATTTTTAGGGTCCGTACCCAAAGGGTAAAACGGGAACCCTATTACTAAGGCTCCGCTGTCTGTCTATCTGTCGCGTCTGTCACCAAGCTGTATCTCATGAACCGTGATAGTTAGACAGTTTAAATTTTCACAGATGATGTATTTCTGTTGCCGCTATATGTAACAACAAATAATAAAAAATAAATAAAATTAATTATTAAAGAGTCCCCATACAAGAAACATATTTTTTCGGCGTTTTTTGCTTGATCTTAATACGGTACGGAACCCTTCGTGTGTGAATCCGAGTCGCAACTGGCCGGTTTTATTTATGAACATGTTTGGAAGTAAAAAAAAATGAGACTTCTATCTAGAATTTATCTATCTGTGCCATTAAAGATGTCTTGTAGCGATCGCATAAAACATGTGATTGCTTTATCTGCATACAGTAGGACAGACCAGGTGAATGACAGATTAAAATGATTACCAGGTTCTTAGAGCGTGAAACTACGTCGCTATCAAATTATATTGTTTAGATAGCTAATCATTCATTAAAGTCTAGTCGCGAACTTAATACTTTAAATAACATCAGAAAATGAACACCATGTATATTTGTTTTACTTTTTAGGGTTCCGTTGTCAACAAAGAACCCTTATAGTTTCTCCATGTCCGTCTGTCTGTCTATCCCCGGCTTAGCTCAGAGACTAATTTGTAATGGAGCTGTAATGGCGGTAAATGCGGTATGGGTAGTTATACAATGATACATATTAATCACGCTGACAAATAGGTTAAATAAAATATTGTAAAAAAAAGTTTTTGCTATATCTCCCTTACACGTAAAGTAGGGATGATTTTTTTTTCTCTTCTATCCCATAATGTGGGGTATCGCTGGATAGGCAGTTCAAAAATATTGAGGGTCTGTGAAGACCATTATTCGATTCAAATATCCGTTTGAGTAACATTAAGCTTTAAAGTGCTTCTCCCGCTCTGGGCGGAGCGGGAGGGCGTGTCAGACTTTTACTGACTAAAACCCACCCGTGTCCTTCAGATGCCTGTGTGCCAGGGCCACGATATCCCTTTCGGATAAACTCGCAACCCTGGCAAGCATTCAGTTTGTCAGTAGTACTTAAAATGAAATTAAAAGGAAAACTGTCACAGTTAAGTAGGCTTTACAAGTGAACGAGTGGTACCGACCACCCATACTACGACCAACTTACATTTGCAGTTGGAGAATGTCGTGACGTACCATATCGATGTATGGGAGAACCTGTTTTTCAACTAAAATGTTAAGTTTGTTTTTGGGATAAATTCATCCCAACTACGGAACCCTTCATTGTGCGTGGTCCGACACGCATTTGGCTGGGTTTTTTTAGTTTATCTCTAGTATACTGTTAGAAAGATTTTGAGAAAGAATAGGATGCGATTTGCGCGCTTAGGGGAAGCTATTATGGCTCAGAAGAACAACATGGCTCAATGGAATGAAACATTATTCAGCAATGAGTAGAACAAAGCTGTCAATGATGATGATGAAAAGGCAAATATCGGGAGTTTTAATAGAGGCGGAGAACTTTAAATTGAAATAAAACACAGTTTTTAATATCCATGAAATTGGCTTTATTTGACAGATCATTTTATGGCATTTATGTTTGAATACGATTTCGGATATGTGGCCGCCCCGGCTGACGCGAAGGCCTAATTTACTGAAAGATTACGTTTTTTATTGGCTTAATTAACTGAAAGAAACATTTGACGAACGACTAATTTAACGAAATGGACCTTAAGCCACCTCGTGCGATTTAACGCCTTTACATTATTTTCTCTGGGATATGTAAAGTCGCATGCCTACGCCGATAAACGAGAAACAATTGAGCACTTGGATGCCAACATTCGAAGCATTATTGCCGAAATACAGCCTGATTTACCGTGAATGTTTGACCTCCAGATTACGCCACGTACGCACCTGCCACAGTAGCCACATGCCCGAAATCATATACAAACATGAATATACAACATTAGTTTTTGTTTATACTAAACCTCTTAAGGGGTCATTGTACTCATCATTATGAACAACTTTTACTATGGGACCAACCTTGAAATCGCGAAAAAAAAATCTGCTGTTCCCTACATTTAAGTTCGCTGAACTCGTCAAAATGTAGGGAACAGCTGATTTTTTTTTCGCGATTTCAAGGTTGGTTCCATAGTAAAATTTGTTCATAATGATGAGTACAATGACCCCTTAAGAGGTTTAGTATAAACAAAAACTAATGTTGTATAATGCTGAGCGATAGCCGTTTTGCGTGGATGTGACGCATGTTTCCCCCAAACTTTTCTTATTTTTGTGTTTATGTTCTTTGTTGCGTCATGTTTACCGCAAATAAACGTATTTTCTTTCTTTATTTCTTCTTTATAACATTATCTGTCAAATACAGCCACTTTCATGGATATTAAAAACATTTATCTGTGTTATAAAAAAACACCTTTTAGAATAATTTTTACGTTGCATAATGTGAAGCCTTTCAACAAATTCCAACGAAATCTTCAGTCGAATTTATGCTTAATAGCAATGAAGACAAAAAAGTGCTAAGTACGTTTTGATTTTCGTTTGTAATTGATCTAGAATTAGTAGCGATTAGTCAATTTGTAACCCAAGTAACATTCAGGGTTGTCAAAGACCAATATATTTTTGTATATGTCTATCCATTAGTGCGTTTTTAACTCGAGAACTAGTCATCCTACTTGCGTGCTGTTTTTAACTAATAAATAATAATTTATTATTGCGTTTTCTGACTAGATTTTAGTATACAATTTTGTAAAATTCGGTAAAATACAGCTAGTTAACAATAAATGGTACACCTCAATTCATATCTAAAATCTAGTATAGTATGTTATCAGAGTAACATTTCAGGAAATACACATTAGATAAGATTTCGCTTGTAGTACATTAGCAACAAAAGTAGGACTAAACTAGGTATCTGATCTAAAGTTTCAGAAGAGATTCATGAATGAAAACTTGCAAATTCTTGCTCATTGGTTACAAGGTAATTGAACAGTAGATATAATAAATAAAAAAACGATCTTACAGTAGTCGCTTATGATGTGTAACATCTGACATCTCACCTTGGCAGATACATAAATAAACCTCGAAAAAAAAAAAAAAAAACTGAAATATTTATTCTAATCATTATTCAATACTAGTGGTCGCCCACTGGTCGAAATTCGACCCCCTCTACTTACAAACTATACAACATTAGTTTTTCTTTATACTAAACCCGAAAAGGGGACATTTTGTCGATTTATGTGAACACAAATGTAGGGAACAGCAGATTTTTTTTCACGATTTCAAGGTTGGTCCCATAGAAAAAATTGTTCAAAATCATGAGTACAATGACCCCTTTTCGGGTTTAGTGTAAACAAAAACTTATGTTGTATAATAGTTATTTACTATTTGA
The DNA here is from genome assembly GCA_948098905.1 of Tiliacea aurago. NCBI lineage: Eukaryota > Metazoa > Arthropoda > Insecta > Lepidoptera > Noctuidae > Tiliacea > Tiliacea aurago. The sequence goes on along the minus strand of OX402587.1, from coordinate 3,838,308 downwards.
ATGAGTACACTAATTCCATGGACCATGCTATTATAAAGTACTTATTAATTCCATGGTATTAAAAAGTACTTACTATTCCATGCTCAAGCATATCCTGTTACACACTTCCGTCCCTTTTCACGAAATAACTCCCACATCAATAAAAAATCTGAATTATCCTCTACTGTAGCCGCTGATCATTTGTAACTAACTATACCTACTAAACGCCGTCATAAAACGTGAGAAAGAGACGATGCGAGACAGTTTTTATAAATTTGTACTAAAATTATTCACCGTCTTACTCGCACCTTTTATGACCGCCAGACCCCCAGATACGCACGGGCGATTTTTTTTATCTCGCACTAGATTTTCAATGCACTGCTTAGCGCGGAGAGTTGAAAATCCAATATATTGTTTTTTTTTGTGGCACTCTGCTCGGTTCAATACGGAGAGTTGAAAATCGAGTGCGCGATAAAAAATGGCCCATGCGAACCTGGCCTTATTTTAACCTAAATAATAATTTCTCCGTTTTCCGCTTTCCATGAAGATTCACTGTCGTACCGTGCGGCGAGCGCGTTTGACTTTGCTGCCGACAGTCCGGTGTCGTACAGCGCTTACTCTGTCAATTCGCAGGAAAAGGTTACTAACATTACTTTTTAAGCGTGCCGTCCTTTTCGTTTGTTTGTCACTGTTGCTTTTGTGCACCGATTTTTGTGTTGTGTTTAATTGATTTTTATTTTTAGTTGTTATAATTTTTTAAATAACAGCTTACTTAAAATATACTAAATACTTAATTATAAACTACACCGAGCTTTTGCTTATAGTGTAAAATTGTAATAATTAAGAGCCAGTTTCTTATTTACTTCAATTTGTGTGAAACTAACTATAATTTATCTAAGTAAGATAAATTATAGTTAGTTTCAATAATATGTTCATTTTAATCAATTATACTACTTCCAATATATTTTTTTCCTATAAAGGGTCATCATCATCATCATTTCAGCCGAAAGACGTCCACTGTTGGACATAGGCCTCCATCAAAAGGGGGTTTGCCATAATCGCCACGCTTGGCAGGCGGGTTGGCGATCGCAGTATGGTTTTAAAAATGCATAGAGAACGCTGCTGCCCAATCTCTAGTAAGTCCCTTAGTCGCCTTTTACGACACCCACGGGAAGAAATGGGATGCTGCTATTCTTTACGTCCGGCATAAAGGGTGAATACATACTTTTGATTATTATTTCATATAAAATCATGTATTTGAACAAATAATCTAAAGTATTTATTTAATATACAACATTAGTTTTTGTTTATACTAAACCTCTTAAGGGGTCATTGTACTCATCATTATGAACAACTTTTACTATGGGACCAACCCCATAGTAAAAGTTGTTCATAATGATGAGTACAATGACCCCTTAAGAGGTTTAGTATAAACAAAAACTAATGTTGTATACAGGGTGTCCAAGAACCTGGCGTCCAACTGGATTCCCACGATGCCCCAAGTTCTAACAGTACTCAGAAAAATATTTTAAAAAATCCACCCCATGTACTTACAGAATTATACTGATTTCAAAAAAAAAGGGGAAATGAGCACCCTGTGACATACTTTTGAATGCTGTGACTGCTAATGCTGATAATTTCGATATTTCTTGGAGGTTTTGTAATCTAGGGTATTGCTGTGTCTAAATAGAATGTAAAAATAATGTACTTATTGTACCATTTTAAAATAAAATATTATTTTAACTAAAGGTGATATGGAAAACTATTGAATTTCGCAACTTTGACCGACTGTAGTGTAAAAAAAATGTACCAAAATAGTATGGCAAGTGACGTCAAATTTTGACGCGTTTATTCCTCTTTTTAAAAAGGTATAATACTTACACATTAATTTGAAAAAAAAAAATTTTGATAATATTTTTACTCAACAACCCAATTTTTACGAAGTGCCTACCTACTAACGGTAACTGTCGGACCCTTTCTTATCTTAGAAACTGTTATGTTACTACTATTATTTACTTCGGTTCCAAGAGTGAGCAAGAAGGAAATACACACAGGTAGATGGGTTCCCAGTAGAATAAAAGCAAAGAATGTTAGTTTAAAGATATTTTATTACAATAAATGTTCAAAATGTTGACCACCCGCGGCAATACAAGCTCTCACTCTCCTTAAAAAGGACCGCTTTATGTTTCGCGAGTAACTTTTTTGACGTATCACCTGCACTGCTTGTGTTATCTTCTCACGAAGGTCAGCGATGTCATTAATGGGCTTCGCATAAACGAGCTCCTTCATAGTTCCCCAGAAAAAAAAATCCAGCGGATTTAAGTCAGGTGAGCGGGCTGGCCACGGGATTGTTCCTGATCGCCCAATCCACCTGTTCGGGTATTGCTCGTCCAAAAACTCTCTAACGGATACGCGAAAATGTGCTGGACAGCCGTCGTGTTGGAACCACATATCTGGTGGGGTCTCTTCTAGTAAGTTTGGCAAATCATTTTGAAGAAAATTTAAATATGATTCGCCAGTCAAATTCTCGGGCATCTCAAAAATGGACCAATAATATTCCCACAGAGAATACCGGTCCACATGTTCACTTTGAACCGGTACTGGGATCTATCTTCTCGCATCAAGTGCGGATTTTCCACATGCCACTCGTGCAAGTTGTGTAGGTTCATGTAGCCATCCTTCTTAAATGTTGATTCATCTGACCACAAAATTTTGTCGATAAAGTTTTCGTCTTCACGATTTTTTTGCAGGATTGTTTCACAAAACGCGACTCGGCTCGGATAGTCTCGAGGTAAAAGACTTTGCACTCGCTGTACGTGGTACGGATGATATTCTTCTTTTTGGAGAATACTGTGTGCTGTGCTCTTCGGTATCCCCGTATCAGCTTCTATTCCTCGCACAGAGATGCTTGGATTTGCCGACACCGCCTCTAAAACTTCATCGCGTATGAAGTCATTTACGGGTCGTCCTTCACCAGCTACTTGATTGGGGAACCGCCCGTCACATAGTGATCTGTGCACATTAATGAAAACTCGATGGTCGGGATATCGCGTAGCCCTCGGATACCTTTCTCTGTAAAGTCTCGCTGCAGCTCGTCCATTACCTCTACATTCTCCATAAATGTAGTGCATATTTGCGTATTCTTGCGGAGTGTAGGTCGCCATGGTAGCACACACAAAACACAAACTGTCCAAACACAGGCAAAGGTCATCGTAAAGAGTTCGTTTCAAAGTCCAGAGCACAAAGAGTAATCGAGTCCAATAAACAAAGCTTTAAATCGTAGTACGTGATCAATGGTAACAATAAGAGAGAGGTGCGTAGTAACGGCAGGAGGCAGTGACGCGTACTGACCGTACTGTTATCCTAAATAGCACGATCCCAGATAGCGTCACTATCTATCTCACTCGCACCTCTAACCTTTTTCTCCCTCACTCTTACCTGAATAATGGGGTACCATAAAGAAGAACCAGCAAATCGCAAAGATAGTTTCTGTCTTGCTCCCTCCTGTTGTAATAACGAATCACTATGGTGAGATGCATGCACATACCGTCCCTTACGGTCTAACCTGTTTTTTGAGAGGCCTGTTGTTATTTTTATGAGCATACAATAGTAATTCTTTAGAGGTTAGATTCAATTCGTCGTAAATTTTTCTTTCTAAGAATTCTGTAAGACATCGTAAAAATTGGGTTGTTGAGTAAAAATATTATCAAAAATTTTTTTTTTCAAATTAATGTGTAAGTATTATACCTTTTTAAAAAGAGGAATAAACGCGTCAAAATTTGACGTCACTTGCCATACTATTTTGGTACATTTTTTTTACACTACAGTCGGTCAAAGTTGCGAAATTCAATAGTTTTCCATATCACCTTTAGTTAAAATAATATTTTATTTTAAAATGGTACAATAAGTACTTTATTTTTACATTCTATTTAGACACAGCAATACCCTAGATTACAAAACCTCCAAGAAATATCGAAATTATCAGCATTAGCAGTCACAGCATTCAAAAGTATGTCACAGGGTGCTCATTTCCCCTTTTTTTTTTAAATCAGTATAATTCTGTAAGTACATGGGGTGGATTTTTTAAAATATTTTTCTGAGTACTGTTAGAACTTGGGGCATCGTGGGAATCCAGTTGGACGCCAGGTTCTTGGACACCCTGTATATATTTGTTTTGTAAATAATTTCTGTAGACTAATATATTTCTGATTATATTTTATCAGCATGCCAAAATCAAACTTCAATTTACCCTCTACATATCCCCCTACATTCACGTTACAGGAGCTCCTAAGCGGTAGATCTCCCCGCCGCAACACTCGATGCGATGAGTCCCGAAACAACAACACCTCGAGCCGACCTCGTTCGTCCCGCTCCGCGTCTCCAAGGTCGCATGACCTCACCCTCTGTGGACGACCTTTGTCTTTACCCGGTAATTAAAAGATCATTAGGGGAATGTTTTTATGGGGTATCTCATTTGGGTCCGTTTGAATAAATAACTATAAGGCTTATAAGTGGTGGTTTATCACTTGAATTCTGTCCGCATAAATCAATCTCATCCGAAACCTTCTTATTGTATATTGAACTTTATTCCAACTATAGTAAAGTTTTTAATACAAAAACTGACGTTAGAACCGAGCTTCCGTTGTCAAGACCTTTCCTTAGTCGGAATAAAGCTTAAAAGTTTTAAGCTTAGTTCGGATCTGGGCTTTTACGTGTGCATCAGAGCATGAGACGCTCCATACAAAGTACAAGCAACCAATATTTTTCCAGTCCTTGACTGGATACTGAGACTTGAGTCGATTGTGGAGGCCAAGCAGGCAGTCGCTCCATTTAAACATTCTGGTATTCAGTTGAAAGACTGGAAGCTGACACCGACGTAGTTTGGAAAAGTTCTAGTCCGAAGATAAATTCGAAGTATCGGAACATGTTCTGCCGTTTCCTGACTACGGCTAATTTCGGCTGATTAAGGCGAAAAAAAATACCACAGTCAAAGAGATAAGTCAAAGTCAAAAATGGGACTTGAAGTCGGGTAAGCACTCAAAATGAAAAAACGAAACTTTGGAAGTCATAAAACGGCCGAACATTCCGCCGTAACTTCGGATTATCGCTTTGGAGCCCCCTGGACATTGAGCACAGATGACTCATAGAATGGTAACCCTTGAACCTGAACCTGGAGGTCTACAACTTAAGCACGGATAATTTCGGCCGAAGTTACGGGCGGTTCGTAGGTACTCAGTATCACCTATGGAGATAAGATTAGTTTGGGCCCAGACGTAATAATGAACACCATGATTTGACAGTTGTCCCTACTCCCGATGTGTTTTTTCCCGTCCGAAAAATTAATTAATCGGGTGTAGGGTTCACTCTGAACCCTCGACCTCTTTTCGGACGGGCCCGTACCTTCTTTGACGGACTATGAGAGTGGGCCCCCGTCATACGCGTGGTTGTTTTTTTTTTGTCTTAATTATGTAAAAACTGATGGCGTTTACATTTTATTATTGTTTTTAAAGTGACCTCTCGAAATCTCATGGTCCTCAAAGAATTTCCTCGAGTGTCCAAGAGTGAAGATTCTAAGGTACGTCTGGAGTACCATAGGCAACCAGTCCAGTACTTACAGCTAATCTTTTCAACACATCAGCTATTTTACCAAAGCTCCTAAATAAAATATTTCAACCTGTAATTAGGAACATAGAAGGGTAAATTCCTTTCTTTGAATCGAGAAAGAATGAGCATTAATTACTTCTCACTGCGTGTTGGCTAGGCTATTTCAGACCATTAATTAGGTCTTCGATGTATTTACGACTAGCAACCCGCCTTCTTTGCTCGGATATACCTTCCTTGTGTATTTCATATTATTTAGAAATAGTTTGCTAACGTTAATTAATGCTAATCCAGAAATACAGATGCATAAAGATCAAACAAAATACTGATAAGACATTATTTATCAATTACAGGAGAAAGTCACCTCCGCAATGCACTAAGCAAAAAGCAAAGCGGAAATCAAAGCGAGAGGTTTTCCCTCCTACAGCACCCGCGACCTCTACGGAGGCCCCATTGCAACAGACGGGATGAAGACAGCGTCCAACTTGTGCCAGATTGCGATAAGTAATGCCACGAGATATTATCTGTACCAAAAATACAGAATCTAAGGTTAAATCGGTGATAAAAGTTAAGCCTGAGATAAATCAGGCATTTACAGGCGATTCGATGACCTTGACCTTGTACTCGAAGGTAACGAACTTATTATAATTTCTCGACTCCAATTAATAAATTCTTCCGCGAGGTATTCGGAAAATATTTGCTTGTAATACGATAAGTGTTCGATGACCTTGGGTCGAGGTTGCTGTAAAAATTTCCAAGGTCAAAGTTTAATAGTCCGGCGTTATTTGATATGTGTACGGAATTGAAGTGGAATGAAAATTGGCGGCAGTTCGGCTATTGGCGTGATAAAGGTTAACGTACTATATAATCATTGTAACATTTTATGCGTTATTATCGGGTATGTGGTTATTAAAATATTTACCGAACCTTTCGGGGTAAGGCCAGCATGATGGTAAAGATGGTAGATTTTTTTGTTGTTTTTGAAATATGGCAAGGCTTATAAGTCTGCGTTTACCTTTATTAATCAAATAAATGAGATCTTTCTATGAAGTTCTCTTTCTAATTTACGATTACTTTAAATAAGAAAATGTTACAAAGTCCTGTCACGAAAAACTTTAAAATTTACAATTAAAAAAAGAGTATTGATTTATATTTAAGAGAAAAAAAGTATTTTGAAAATTCGAGAGAAACTAGCAAACTTGGTTGTCTTATAAAAAAACAAATAAAATAAATTGAAAAAAATATCGGCACCCAAAATAGAAAATATAGGCAAATGCACACCGCCTTATTACAAAACAAGATTTATATTTTGACATGGCTTAAACCATGGAGCCAGTTTTTGTAATAAGAACGTAACAGTGATTGAAATAGCGTTCTTTATACAAAACTGAAAACTTAGTTCGGTACTAAGTTGTCAGTTTTGTGTTTAGGAACTTTACCATAGTCGGAATAAAGTTCGAAATTCAATTATGGCTCCATGTTTTAATCCTGGGTCTTAAGATAAACCTTGTTTTGGAATAAGGGGGACAATGTTTGAAAGCACAGGTTTTAGTATACCGAAGCCCTCTTAATAATCTTTGAAATATTAGCTAGAATATTAGCCTGTTTTATTAGAAACACTGTTGAACTTGAAGTAACGTTATAACAGAACTAAATACCATTTCATTTGGTACCTAGGTGTTGAAATTACATCAAGTAACAAAATGTATATTAAATCATTTTAATATTGACGAATTCAATTACCGAGTATCACTACAATTGCCCAGTAATACTGCAAAATTGCCGAGCGGTGCGCAATTTGTATTCAATCTTGGTATTTCCGTAAATTACTCGGTGTTGCCGAGGCAACATAACCACAGTTGCCACGAATTGCACAATTAATTGCCTGTGTGCATAAAGTTCAAGCTAAGTTAAGCGCATCTTAACTTTAGCCAAGTATTATTACCACGAAATTGCCAAGTATACCGCGGTATTAACCGACTATTACCGTGGTATTGCCGAAATTTTACCGCGTAATTTCCGAATATAGCCGCGAACGGTCATTGAGGTTCAATGTAAACTAGAGCAGCTGTTACAAACTAAAGATGTGTCCCGCGGATGTCAAATGTGACAACCGCGTTGTATGCGTATTCAGTTAATGTGCGTTCATTACTTGACGCGTGACGCGATTGGTAGCACTGAATTTTGCAGTCTTCTAGGTAAATCCGCACTAGATTTGTTCCATTAAATGACTTTTTCATGAGATCATGACATCGGCACAACAAACCTAACTTAGATAAATGTATTAATGATTATAATGATAATAATTCTGTAAATACATATCTGTAATAGTCGCGAACCATATTTTGATCAAGATAACCTGACACTAACCTGCAAATTGCAAAAAAACGTTAATTTCGCGGGCTACAGCTGCGGAATCACCTTAATTTCAATAGACCACGATTCGATTTTCTTGATCTCTGCGACATGTCAAACTGACATTCCTAGGGTAGTCAGGATATAAAAAAATTCCGATAGAAATTATCGACGTTTCTTACTATTATCGATGCTAATGTAACATATAATTGGATTTAATTTAAATACAAACGTTACTGAATTTAACGAATATACGAAATACATTTATTCTCTTAAAGGAGTACACCACAAATCGATATCTGAATCAGTTTCTGAATCGCTAGAACTTGGATTTTATTTACTCACTATTATTTTATATCCAGTATGTACAAATATAAATAATGTTACTTATGATATAAATAAATAAATCAATTTATTTCATATAAGATATTAAAATATACAATAAAATTAAAAGATAAATTATTTTTTATTTAAAATATCGATACTTTATAGTCTTTGGTCACGATGATTCATCGCCCATCACTAATTAGGTCGGCATGCCCATAAATTATGAAATTGACAGGTACTGTCTGTACTATTATGAAATTCAGGACTTCACAGGCGTGATTTTACTGACAGCTGTCGCAGAGATCAAGCTATCTTATATGAAGTATAATAGATTTTTTAATGGCGACTGACAGAACAGTGCTAAATTCAGTGCTACCAATCGCGTCACGCGTCAAGTTACAATGAACGCACAATAGTACACTGAGATGTTTGCTGCCCCGGGCAACATCGTGTTATGCACAATTTTTGTTCGCGGTGTCTACTCTATTTCACGTTGAACCTCAATGCGGACGGTACACGAACATAACTTAAATTCCTATAAAATGCTCACTGTAGTTATAATTCGCTGTCCTAACCAAATTAGGTGGACTTTAGACAATTAGTTATTAGATAATAGTATTACTGTTACTATTAAAATTAAATAAGCTTTATTAGTTAAATGATAGACTAGTGCGAATCGCTGAAGTAGTATTTAAAAGCGGAGGACAATGTTAGTTCCGCAAAATATAATTAATAAAAATACAATTTTAAATCATGATATTTTTTAAACGTTTTATCGGAATACTTCTTTGCGTCGGATTGTTTTGTTGTTCGTCGATATATTGCATGTCTTAGATATTAAAACTTATATAGTAATATAGATATTGAGTTACCGAATTTATTATGCTAGTTCAAAATATATCCCACCATTATTATTATTTTTAGTCCAAATATAATACAGTCGGCATCAGATGTTGGTGTAATAATAATAATATTATGAATTTCTGATGTGTAAGTGGAGGAAGGTAGAATTGTAGGAGTAAGCGTTTGATGTCTGATATTGCGTCTGAAACCATTTCGCTGCGAAAAATGTGAATGTAAGGCATTGTTTGAAATCGTTTGGTGTCAGTTTTGCCTAAGATTGAACGTTAATAACATTAAAAACTGTGGGTCTGGTAGAATTGCAGGAGTAAGCGTTTGATGTCTGATATTGCGTCTGAAACCATTTTACTGCGAAAAATGTGAATGCAAGGCTTTCTTTGAAATCGTTTGGTGTCAGTTTTGCATATGATGGAACGTTAATAACATTCAAAACTGAGGGCGTGCACCCTAATTGCGTAAAACACTATTAATAAAAATCTGATTGATTTTGAAGTATATTGCTAATCTATTGTTTCATATGTTCGAAACATTTGTCTGCTCAACAACGTAAATAACGCAATGAATTTTGTTGAATTGTCAAAATGGAACCCATTGCTACTGATAGTGTGTTAGAGATAAACTACGATAACATGGCTCGCACCTCCAAATTACTGTTTCAACTTGTGTAGTCACATCCTTACGAAAGAGTTTGTATGTAGTTGTAAATATTCGTCTTCGTATGCGTCGAATTTATTCATAGTTTTTGTGAAATGTGTACTCGTAATATCTCACTTATTACCAGATTTGTTGGTCAACGAATCATAACTAGCCGATCGCGCAAGACAACGCACGTGTCGTTTTCATAGAGTACGTCAGTGCAGCGCCATACTAATAATAATGAGCGATTAATGACGCCACTAGTCGAGCAACAAATCCGTGGATTCGGTTTTGTTTGACGGCAGTCTCATTACGTTGTGAGTCTTGGTGGCGCTTTATAAAAACTTTCACAAATACTTCCAAACGTTTTGAATTTTGGAGGGGCGGGCCATGTTATCGTAGTTAATCTCTACGCAATTATCCCGCTAGGGTAATTTCCGTATGTTAAAGAACGCATTATAACCTCAGTCTCAATCTGTCAAAAAAAAACTAACCTTACTTAAAGGTATTTAGACATTTTTGACAAGATTTTGACATTGATTGTCGCTGAGAATTAGATTGCGACTTGAACGTTTTTAATACCAGCTTGCACCTCAAATCACTAAATAAATGCGTTTAGAAATAAACATATTTACATATCAACATCTCTCCGTCTCTGTCACCTTCACACGACTGACAGAAACAGAGCGATGTTTCAAATACGTTTAGCGGTAAACGTATTTAGCGATTTGTGATGCCAGTGGGCCTAAGTACGAGCTGTTCTATTATAGTAGTTTATGAAACTGTTGCATAATGAGCGGTATTAAAATACGAGTGTTTTGGTAGTTGAAAGAAAAGTAGATTACGCTCCTTGCTAAAGTGAGTAATTAATCAAAGCACGCGTGCTAATTTAGTACCCCTGAGTTTGTTTCGCCATTTCTTCTCAGGGGTAGTCAGATAGGAAATGTCGGCTACATCTAGATTTTTTTTTTTATATGACGTGTAAAAGTGATTTTAATATCCTATTTACAGAATAAACGATTTCATTTCATTTCACTCGTGCATTAATAATTCACTTTGCGCTCGGTGCAGTAATCTACTATTATAACATTATTTTATTAGAGAAAAAGTGTTATAATATTCTGTTTAAATTTCGGTACGTAATGTGTTTATTAGTATGTCAATAAAAACTCGTTTTGAAGTTTATAATTCGAATTTTACGATATGAGAGCAGATAAAATTACTTTTTGCCACAGACATGATAAAGAGAAAAAGAAATTGTAAAAACAATCTTTTTGCTAAATCTGCCTAGATTTAAAAATTAGTCACTTCAGTTTGTATAAATATAAGTAATTGTTCATGTATGTATATTATATTGATTATACAGGTCTTAGTAAATTCTATGTGTATAATATTGTTCATTATATTGTGTCTGGTAAAAAATATTTTAATTTCGAATGAGAGTCTTACTTTTACAAATGTTTTAATAAATTATAACATAATTATTATTTTGTGGTGTTGATTGTACTTATTATACTATATTATTGTTTTTAAGATTAAATCGCTACTTATAACGTGGTGGTTAGGGTAAATATAATTTCGATGTTTAATCGTTAAAAGTTTATTAGTTATTATTATTGTAATGAGTCAAACCCCGAAAAATATATTTTGTTGTCCGTATTTAATGAAGTCTGAAAAAATTATAAATAAAAGTAAAAAAAAAAAATTGTAATAAATTGTCTCTCGTAATATAAGAAGGAAATTGTTTCAGATAGCTTCTTGAATTTGTCTGTTTGAAATGGGATTTATTATTTGGATAAACAAGTGATTCTTCGCTTCGTGGGTGTACCAATGTACATCTTTGCCTACCCCAATGAGGTTCGAATGCAAATCTATCGTGACGGTTATTCGACCTAGTATCCTCTTAGAAAAAAGGTATTTTTAATAAAAAAAATACTCATAAAAACTTTAAAATAGTATTTGTTAAAAAATATAATTTAGGGAAACGACCATTATTAAATATTATTCGTAGTTATGATTATAAAATAATGTACGTAAAAATAATTAATTAAATTAAGTATTATTGGAATTGGAAATTTCTTTGTTACCGCTGAAATTTGATTTTGGCTTACCTGTGTTGTTTTCGATTTTATTGGATAACTACATACATATTATTTTTTTGTCCTAGAAAAGTCTATTCCTTGCTGAATAATGTTTATTTGTTGATATTATTTCTGTTCTTTTTACACTTTTGGTGCCAAGTACATAGAATGCATAGTAATTAGCATGTCATATAATGTGTTAGGTATGTAAATCAATATCAACAAGTCAGTACAGTACAACACAGAAGTCATCTATAGCTTCGTATAGCGACGACTTGTGAAGCGGGTTGTGGGCACACGAACGAATTATCTTTCGATCCATATGCTGGGTGCTTGGCATCAAAAGTTGGGACCATTCTAGTAGCTTGCCCTTTATTTGTTAATTATTTTTGGCGAAACGTGGGTGGATACACCTCTGCTCACCCTTCCGGGGAAAATGGGCGTGAAAATTATTTTGTTTTGTCTGTAGTCGAGCTTACGTGTGACATAATTCATAATTAAATCAATTGTATTTTCTGTTTGATGTTACGTTGTTATAATATGCAAAAGCAAGTTGAGTTAGTAGATGAAACCTAAACGGATATTATTATTTTGACTTCAGTTAATTCATAATTTAACAAATATAATAAGTATGTTCATTTAAGCTTGTTTTGAAAACAGTATTTAATCCTTGTTAATCAATGATATTATACTAAACAGATAGGTTATGAGCACGCAATCGCGATGACTCGAAAACGTCCTAATTGGGACGTATTTGTTAGTCTGTGATGCCAACTTTCGGTTATTGGTGCCCAGAATAATGTTTGATTACATTCATGCGCAATTGACAATACTAGCTGTCTCCTTTTTTTCTAGTTGTTTTTATCAAGCCATCTCTTTTCTATCATTTTTACTTGTAGTGAAATGTAAAATTAATGAAAAGTGGGTATGTGTGCTGCCGCTGCTGCGCGGAACATTTTTTTTGGTTGTTTTAACATATCTGTTTAATATAATATCATTGTTGTTAATGCTGTTTATTGTGTTTTTGTTATTTTTAAATATTTTGTTTTGATTATTTGAAGGATCTGTAGCGATAGTAAGGGGAAGACCAAAGAGCACACTTTAACTTCATCGCATACGAATATGGACATTATTTGTATAACGCAAACGTTCATATTCGTTTGTGACGCTTGTTCATATTCGCATAGACGAAAATAAGGTTTACATACGTATGTAACCCTTGTTTTACTTATCAAATGACAAAGTGTGCTTAAGAAATCTTGCCCTTAGTCTAAAGCATGGTCAAGAGTATTACCCAACTACAGGTAAATCAGAAAAGGATTAGGTAACCTTCGTATCCGAATTAGCACGAACGTCGCGCCACAGAGTAACCGCCCACAGAGACAAAGCTTCTAAGTTTTGTACTGCCACAGTTTGTAGTAGTGTCCGTATCATTGCGCGTTTGTATGAAGTTTGCACTCTGTCGGTTTATCTACTCCGGCCGTAGTCGCAGATCGTCATCTGTCACTCAAAAGTGTACCGAAATTGCACAGTTGTTAATCCATCATTTTGTAATCATGGTAATGTAGTAAAGGAAGTACTTTCATGGCTGTAACAGCTCTATATAAGATCTAATGTTCCACGCGCGCCGCAAAGAGATGTCAGCACGAATTGACAGGGCCAATGCCTGCCAGGGTTGCGAGTTTGTCCGAAAGGGATATCGTGGCCCTGGCACACAGGCAAATGAAGGAACACGGGTGGGTTTTAGTCCGTATAAATCTGACACGCCCTCCTGCTCCGCCCAGAGCGCCAGAAGTTATTTTATAATTTCCCACCCAGAAAAAAAATAAATGGCTGTAACAGCTCTATATTAGATCTAATGATCGCGTGTTCGTATTTCCGAAGATAGACGTTTTTTAGGATATCTGTACGTGCTTATTATGATGACTTAAATGGCACATGCTCCAGAACTTATTTAGAGGGGAGAGGTTGAGGAGGGGTTTTTTTTTTCGTGTATAAAAAAGTACATAGAAAATTACAGTAGTGTGATATTGTTTGGTCGATTGTTCTTTCTTGTAATGTACGGTTGATTTTGTGTGTCATACAATAGCCGGCACGTAACTTGGCAAGGTTTTGGGGTAGTGGGGGTAAGATCACGCATAGTACATTTATGCAACAAAAAAATGGTCACTTTTATTGTTTGTTATTTTGCATTATTCTATGGTTATTGCCATAATTTATTTTAAACATGTCTGTTTAGAAGAAAGTTAAAGAAAGGAGAGGAATTCGTGTAGTTTATTAGGTGTTATAAATAAAATATTGTTGTTGTGAGAACTAAAGGTCAACGAGCTTCATTAGTAGCTGCCACAAATATACACTCGTAAAATAAATTTAATTTAAAATAGTAACAACAATTCGTAGCCTAAACTCAACAAAAACAAAGGGTATAATTTTAGTGCACGCAAGTGTAATTGGGAGCGAACGGAACGCGGGTCGAGGTGCGGGAGGCGAGTATCGACTGGCGCACCAATCGCGTGCTCGGAACGGTGCTCCCTCATTCCCCGCGTCCCGCTTGACTACCAAAGAGACCTAAAAATTACTTCTGCGCATCTAACTACTGTTGCCAACTTACGTGCCAGGGACTGTACCAACCATCATGTAATGTTCACAGTACAGAGGGGATAACCTTATCATCAAACTCTAACCCCCCCCTTATTCCAAAACAAGGTTTATTTTTTGACATGGCTTTTTTGTAATAAGAACGTAACAGTGATTGAAATACCGTTCTTTAAACAAAACTGAAAACTTAGTTCGGTACTAAGTTGTCAGTTTTGTGTTTAGGAACTTTACCATAGTCGGAATAAAGTTCGAAATTCAATAATGGCTCCATGTTTTAAACCTGGGTCTGAAGATAAACCTTGTTTTGTAATAAGGGGGAAAGCATTTAAAAAAAAAAAACAATTACTGGCACTTTTAAATTGTCAAGGGGTCGGTCAGTCAGAAAAATGAAGCTAGTTGCCCATTCCAAAGCGTAATAGGTTCCTATGGAGAAGAACGGGCAAGAAACTCCACGGATACTCATTTAAATTAATATAAGGTTACAAAACATTGTTGACATCATTTATGTTGAAATTATACATGTGAGAACGATGCAAAACGTCAAAAGCGGACGAAATAAGAAAAAAAAAAAAGCCGTGGCAGCTAAGAGAGGCTGACGACACACGTTTACCAACATGACATCAGTCACTTTTGCTGGCTTCAGAGATAAATGTTAATATTCCCAAGTTTTTTATTGAATGACATTCCAAAGTAAATACTCGTTTAGTATAAGTTTGTGTTGAATTTATAATTGTGTTTTGTAGATCATGTTGTGTGTGATGAATACGAAACTACAATTGACTGGCGATGAGTTGAGTGAAAATTCAATATATCTCTCTTGAATAATGCTCCTCTAAACTGCTAAGTGTGTATCTGCCATCATATCTACATAATCATTCTAGGAGAAAGATTCACATTGATGCGGTTTTACTTTTATTTGTTAAGTAAGCGATTCGTACGAATATGAATCGTATCTTTATGATTGTAATGTTCATATTCGTATAATATAAGCTAAAGTGAGCAAGTGTTATACGAATATGAACATTAACACTATGAAAATAAAGATTACATTCGTATGAGCCGCTTACTTAGCAAAGTAAAGTCAACGAGCTGTCTGTGAATTCTGCCTTAGATCTATGCGTCATAGCGATATTATGATAAAACTATGAAGCCGCTGTCTACCAAGAGTGAAGTTATCATAGCTGCAGCTTTTTAGTTATATCTAACTTCTATTCAAATCCTTGTTTCCAATTAATGGTATACGAATATCAACTTTATACAAGTGTATATTAAGTTGATTTCGGGATAACTAATAGTACCTACTAGTAATTCGTAATTCTGAAATCAACTTAATATACACTACCATAAAGTTGGTTTCTCCTTACTTTTTACTTAATCCATTGAGAATGTAAAAAATTTACAAATCAAAATGAACTTAATATGTGGGTAATAAAGTTGTTTTTTGCAAAAACACATTTTTATTTACATGTTTGGAAACTAAATCACGAACGCAGTAATGTTAAATGCCAGAAACGTGAGCTAAGCTAAATTTACTTTGGCTCTTGGTCAACAATCAGCTTTAACAAATCCATCCAATCCATCAAAGTAGTTCCTAATCTATGAACATTCGCCAAAGTCAAGTTAACTTTTTTTTTTATAAATATGAATTGCCAGTCAATTTTAGCTTATTCTAAAATGATTCCCTAAGAAAAAAAAACTGTATAAATTGTACCTCAACCAAAGAGTAAGCCAATGTTTTATATTATTGTGGTTATTTTGTATGGTATTGTAATTCTGGTCATTCGCTGGTCGATATTACCAGATTGTCTATAGATGAATAAAGAAATATTTGATTCTGATGATGTGATTTTATTTATTAACCAACTTCAAAAAAAAAGCAGTTGGTGTGTAATGTTATTAGAACTGCAATATATTCACATAATTATGATAAAATCTATTAGGGCTTTCAAACAAATATACTCAGAAACTATTAATCGGATTGTCCGCCAGTTGTACTGTTATTGTCCATTAAATTTAATTCCACATTAAAAGTAATGCTGTCACTTTCTGATACGTTCCGTTAGATAAAGACAGCATTACTTTTAATGGGGAATTTTAGTTTAACACCGTACTGCGATCGCCAACCCGCCTGCCAAGCGTGGCGATTATGGCAAACCCCCTTTGGGGGAGGCCTATGTCCAGCAGTGGACGTCTTTCGGTTGAAATGATGAAGAAGAGGCACCTTTATTATATCAGAGTTTAGTACAGACATATTTTAGGACATCAAGGGTTTTTTTTTTTTTTTTTGTATTTGGGTTTCCCTTAAAGTTCAATACGTGTTGGTTTCCGACAAAGTTTGTAACTAAAATATACCTAATTGACGTGAAAGCGTCGACCACAGTGCGTTGAAAGACATCTCGCTCGACTCTGATCAAGGGCTAGATCCGGTGCTGATTTGGATTTTCCTCTATTTCCAGTTACGACGGATCTGCGGTGGTAGTCCGCAAAATTCAAACTTACGTTTTTTTTTGCAATTTTCAAGTCGTGTCAGGTTGTATCTTGATCAAAAATGTATTTACAGAATTATAATAACTCTAAGTCAGATTTGTTCCATAAGAACTTTTTCCGTAAGAGTTTTGTTCATATTATGGAAACTAACTAATCTTATAAAGAAGTTCGTCTGTGTGGTGCCGGACGTAAAGAATAGCACTCCCCTATTTCTTCCCGTGGGTGTCGTAAAAGGAGACTAAGGGACTTACTAGAGAATGGGCAGCAGCGTTCTCTATGCATTTTAACACCATACTGCGATCGCCAACCCGCCTGCCAAGCGTGGTGATTATGGCAAATCCTCCCTTTGGGGGAGGCCTATGTCCAGCAGTGGACGTCTTTCGGCTGAAATGATGATGCTTAATGATAATATTAGTATAGATAGAAGTATAGATT
Source organism: Tiliacea aurago (assembly GCA_948098905.1). Classification (NCBI taxonomy): domain Eukaryota; kingdom Metazoa; phylum Arthropoda; class Insecta; order Lepidoptera; family Noctuidae; genus Tiliacea; species Tiliacea aurago. The sequence continues at coordinate 3,820,948 of OX402587.1, read as the reverse complement.
AGCCAATAATAAAATAAGTCTTACCGCCGTAAGTCCATTAAAATGCATAGAGAACGCTGCTGCCCATTCTCTTATTATTCCCTTAGTCGCCTTTTACGACACCCACGGGAAGAAATAATGGTGGCACCCGGCCTCTTCTTGTGAGTCTCTAAATAATTCCTATTAAGTTGCCCTGAAATACTCCTTTTTAGTATTTGTTGTTATAGCGGCAACAGAAATACATCATCTGTGAAATTTTCAACTATCTAGCTATCACGGTTCATGAGATACAGCCTGGTGACAGACGGACAGACAGACGGAGGAGCCTTAATAATAGGGTTCCCGTTTTACCCTTTGGGTACGGAACCCTAAAAAGCATAAGTACCTACATCATTAAAAGGTCAATAAGTTTTTACAGGGTCATTTAAATTAAGTAGCTCTAATTAGGTATATCATTTCCATAGTTTTTCGCATTATTCATTTTTGCGCTTCTTGCCACCTGTCGCCTAGAGAGATCACTCCTCTCGCTCCCCCCCGGGCTGGAGGCTGGAGCTGAGCAGATTGCTCAGCAACGGCCGTATTGTAACGAGTTAGTTACAATACGGCCGTTGCTTGTCAGTGGCAGCAACCCAACAGCACCCTTGTTGTGACTGAAATAAAGATCAGTGTGATCATAGATTATACACTTCTATACACCATTAGTTTTTGTCTATACTAAACCCGAAAAGGGGTCATTGTACTCATCATTTTGAACAATTTTTTCTATGGGACCAACCTTGAAATCGCGAAATAAAAATAAATCGACCAAATGTATGGAATAGCTGATTTTTATTTCGCGATTTCAAGGTTGGTCCCATAGAAAAAAAATTATCAAAATGATGAGTACAATGACCCCTTTTCGGGTTTAGTACAAACAAAACCTAATGTGGTATAAGTGTGATTTCGACAGCGGTGCAGTCAATTTGCATCTAAAATATACTTACTGTTCTTTAGTAAATTTTGACTATAGGTAGGTAAATAATACAAAATATTTTTTATTTATAATTTTATTAAATTAATTATTTCTATAACTTTTTACATATAGTAAATTATATGTGCCACGTTTCGTCAATTACATTGAATAATGCTGCCATGTCACATCAGCATAGTCACAATAGTACCTAATGTTTGCCTCTACGATCCGACAACGATTGGCTGCTCACGACGACACATAGCATCGGACATTCGACGCTCCCGAGTACAACGAATTTGCGAAAACGAATACGCTATTGACTAACGCAACGCTTTTTGACAGTGACAGATCAGTTTGACAGTGAAAGTTGCGTTTGTCAAACGTCAGGAGCGAGGAGAGCGCGGCAGCCGGCCCGCGAGACGACTCGCATCCGCACACAACTTGGTCCAAGAATATATTTATGAAATAATTTGTATAAAAATTTTGGCTCCAATATTTACAAATGCACTGATGTTTTTTTTACAACGCCGGACTAATTTTTACAGCGACTAAGTTGAGTAAAGGGGTGCGGAGGCGATCCGAGGCGCGGGCGCAACACGAGTTTTTATTGCAATTCATTTCTAATAACACATTTCTTATCTAATAAGAGTGCGCGCGTATAGTGCGCGACCATTTCTAATACCCTATCGTTACAGTGGTACACCGTCTTAACATTAGAGCGCACTACGCGCGGTATGCTACGAGTGAAGAAACACGGAAGATACAGCAACAAAACACACTGTAGCAATAGAGTACAGACACAACGTAATAATGAAGAGACAACACCAAAGGCAGAGCTGACTGGTTCCGTGGCCTGACGTCGCCCGCGCTAACTATTCGTATTCTGACGATACCTTCTCCCTGTTTCGTGTTTTAAAATTAACATTTAGAATTAACACACAAGTTGAGGGGGCTTATACAGAATTTGTACTCTTAAAGCGTCCCGTCGCCGCTTGCACCCATGTTACACTCGTACGCGGAACAACTGTACAACCCTACACTAGTGGCCCCCGACCGCGCGACCGAGCGGCGGTCAGTAGACGGCGTGACTTGATCGAAGCGAAACACTGGTACGATTTAAAACGACAAAGCACTGTTCTAACAATAAATTAAAGAATTTTTGTGATACATAATAACCGGATGATAAATAAATTTTTTTGATATAAATATTCTGACGGAGGTGTAAGAGCGTGGGTAGCTGACGGACATCGGGCACGGCTCACCGTCGCTTACCGTGGCTCACTACGAGCACGTGGTCAGTCAACACAACGGCAACACTAACATTACAAGTTGAACATTTGAACTAACGGATGGATGGAATCGTTCAATACAACAGAGTCAGTCAGTCGAGAAGTCGTGAGAAAATCTTAAAAATGTAACACTTAAACATTTCAACAAATGTGATGTAATAAAACATACAACATACATAACTGTATCAACAGGGTAGTACTGACACAGTAAGCGAGCGAGTACGTCGCCCGACGCGGCACCGCCGTCGCATACATTACCGTAAGAGATCAAACTGTCATTAAAACAAACATTATACTTACAAATGATAATACGTTTACAACTATCCTTATTATAAACATCCATACCTAAAACAATTTACAATAATATTTTATGCAAATTATATTTAGATAAACATAACTCATTCAGTCGGGCAAAGGGAAGTTATGAGATTGACTCGTACGAAGCCCCACCGAATGCATTGATAGATATTTACTGAAAATTATATAATACAATGAAAATTCAGTCGTTCATTTCAGAAATGAATCAACAATTTTACAAGATATAGTCATAACAAAAATATATGTGTACTCATTTAGATGTTATTTCTGTGCAAATTTTGTAACACATTGTATTGTCCAGCTTTAGTCGTGTATAATATATTACTTTTTTGGTACATGAATGTCCACATAAATTAAAATCGCAACTAAATAACTGTGTCATCACGCCTGACATGTGACGTCACACCACATGTCGCGGGGTAGAGATGCGCGACAGTCAAGAAATAAAATATAACAAGTGTTCTAAAAGGTCAGATAATAAAATAAGAGTTCAGTGCAACATTTACTTAGATAACATTGAGAAATATTATTGTAGAGGGTTACTGGTAACTCGATGTATTCCTTGCAGGACGTCATAGTAGGGTTAAAATGCAACAAATTAAGTCACGGAAACAAAAAAAAAATCAAATGTTCTACCGAAATTCAGTAGTTTATTAGGTTTTTAGTTGTTTTATGAAAAATCCAATTTAAAAATGATTTACGGCGCGACTATACTGGAATTGTAGTTATTATCACAGCTGATGCTATTGCAGATCTTTGTTAATAATTAAAAGTTCCAAAATGCCTAAAACTGTGGCAGAGATCACTAATTACATATTTTATTTATCGTAATTTTAGCCATTACTTTATAAAAAAAAAAACTCAAAAACAACTGAATTTCTGTAGAACATTTGTTGCATTCGGTAGAACATTTGTTGCATTTTAACCCTACTATGACGTCGTGCAAGGAATACGTTGATTTAACAATAAGCCTGTAGATATTGTACGGGCAGTTATTCGCACCCAAATTATTTTTCTGTTCAAAAATGTATCTGTACCAGTAAGTAGGTGTATGACACATTTACTCAGCCGATATTGTGTGACAATGAAGTGAGATCATTAATTATAATTCAATATTAATACTTAACAATACGATGGTTAGTGGGTGATGTATTACGAGCAGTTGGGTGTTATGTGATTTTGGACTGTATCCCTAACGTAATAGAGTCAAAAATAACATAGAACATAATATCGTATTGTCTACAACTACCGCATGTTTTATTAAAAAATAAGAAGTACATATGAGTGAGTGAATGTGGTGATCAACACTAGCGTAGCCGCAGCCCTGGAGATCCAAGCGGTTCACATCACGCGAATCAGACGCTTCTAGACGAGAAATAATTATGGCGTAATATTCGCCGATTTACGTGATATTAAAGACGCTACCAATCACCTGGGCTTTCAGGCAAGGCTTGTATTTTTACAGCGAATTTGTATACTTCGGTTCGCGAAAAAAGGTTGCCAACATAAAATTTAAAAATTGATTATAGAAAAAAAAGAGAAAATAATATTTGCCACAGCCAGCTCATGTCGATCAACGCGATTTTAAAACTAATTCTCATAGCCGAATTTGTTAGTACCTGAGTTTAGATGGAAATCCTCGTTAGTCTTGACTTAAAAATTAAAAACAATATAATTTTTGGTGGGTTCCCTTTGTTTTGTGTTAAACCCAATTATAAAATGTTTTCTCCAAATCAGCGCAACATTCACAGATCTAATTCTATTTGATTATTTTTTACAAGAAAAATAATTATATACAAAATATAAAATTGATATATCTATAATACAACATACACTTTAATAGCAACTTGTTTTTTTTTTTTTTGTGGAAATCAATTAGTGCCTAGAGAGTTTTTCGAAAACGATTTTTTCTAAGCCCGTTAAATTTATAGGTATTCGAAATGTCCCATATAAAAAATTAATAAAATTACAAAATAACATGGGCGTTTGAAAATGAGGGCGTACTGGGGGCAGTCTATAGTCTTACGAGTTGTTATTAAACGCGATGATCGCCCCCCGAGGCATACAATAAACGTGTGATATAAAATAATTAAATTATAGTGACAATATGAAGGTAGATAAAGATTTGTACACATTGCGTGTTTTCAACACAGTGGAATGTGACGTCGATGTAAAATCGTTAATGGAATACACATCGCGCCACTTGACTACACAATATTGCAACTCATCCAATCGAGCCAGGCTCGGTACAATAAAATACAAAGAAAAAAAGAAAAAATACAAATTCGTTTGAAATGTGAAAAATAAACTTTGAATATAAATTTTTGGCAATTTTGTACTTAGTGATGGTTCGCAGAGGTGTGTAGTGTGTTCACGTGTACAGTGTGGTGTGTGTGTTGGGTGTGTGTGTGTTGTGTGGGTGTGTGCGGCGCGGGCGTAGGTGTGTCGTCGCCGAGTCACTCTGTCGCGTGGAACGGTCGCGATGTCGCCGGCGTCGAGTTCAGTCACAATAAACAACATTCGCCTTAGTACATGTATCAACAAAATGTCCTACGTTTGTTTACGTTACGGAGTTATAACGTCAGCCGCGGCCGACGTGGGCCTCAGCTCGACCCGCACCGCGCATCGCACACCTGAAACAAGATGACGCAGTCGATTACAATTTAAAGTGGTATTACAAATAAATTAGGAAACATGGTCCACACAAGTTCAAGACTGAGAGAGAGGAGTTGAACGGAGAAGGGGAGGCCAGCCTTTTCCCAGCAACGAAGGCAAAAAAATAAGTCATTCAAGACGGGATTTTTCTGCCAGCATAAAGCCTTTACGTCAGGGCCCCAGTATAAGAGCGATTTCTTTATTTGCGGGGCTCATTTTGAGTAGCTCAGGTTGCTAACAGTCATGTAAATGTAGCGAGACAACTGCCTCAACGGTCTACCCCAATAGGGCAAGCAGTACAGCTCTTGACTTATATGTTACTTATATATCATGTACTTATATTAGCCCAATAGTAGTAGATATCGTGTGTGTTTTTTTAGAAGGCGGAGAACTTTAAATTGTAATAAAACACATTAAAACGATTTTAATAGCTTTAGTTGACAGATAATTTTATAAAATGATCTAGGGCGCGGCGGGCGAAGGCCTAGTTTACTGAAAGCTAACTTTTTATTGGCTTAATTTACTGAAAGAAACTTGTCGAACGACTAATTTCACGAAATGGGGCCACCTCGTTCGTGCGATTTGACGCCTTTACATTATTTTCTCTGGGGATATGTAAAGTCGCATGCCTACGACGATAAATCAGAAACAATTGCGCATTTGCCGAAATACAGACTGATTTACTGCGAAGAGAGTGTGAAAATTTGACCTCCAGATTACGCCATGTACGCGACACCCGCGGCGGCCACAGCGCCGAAATCATATTCAAATATTAATGCAATATTATTATCCGTCAAATAAAGCCAATTTTATATTCCCAATTTAAAAAATATGTTAAGTATATTAAAATTTAAAGTTCTCCGACTCTAAAAATACACCCTTTAAGATCTAGTAGAACTCCGAAAATGCTCATAAGACACTACCACAATTCTTATTTCTGCCACCATATTATGGCATGCCAAGAGCGATTGACAGAGTGGATTCCTGCATATTGGCAATCCTTTGGGTGTTCATATGGATAAACTCATATGGCATGCAAAGAGATCCATTGATATAAAGTACATTGTCTCCAAGGTTGCCGAATATGGGTAGTTAAACCTTTCGGTGTTAATACTAGGCATATAGATGGCGTTGACCAGTATACACCTAACCACTTCCTGATTGGCTATCGGATTTATTTGTATTCATTCATCACTGAGATAGTCTCGAGTTGAGTAAAACAGAAGACCATCAAACATCCACCTAGACAACTTTAAAGTAAATTCTTGTTATATTTGTCTGTTTTTTGTCTTCATTACTATGATAGCCTAAGTTAATAAAGACCAGAAGGAACACCCACCTAGACAACTTTCGTGAGGCGAGCGGCGCGTCGTGTCCGCGGCACATTGCCGGGGCGCGTCTTGAGCGGGGTCCGCGGTCGCCGCCGCGCCCCCCCGCCCACCCCGCTGTCACCGCTGTGTCCCGACACCAGCGACTCACTGTCGCTCTGGTTCGACGTGTAGCCGATCACGTCGACCTCATCTGGAATTGAGAAATGGATTTGTTAGTGTGGATGTAAAGTCAGTCTATCGCAGTCATGAGGGCTATAAGGTCTCCTAAAAAACAATATGCTCCCACTAATCATGCTAGCTGGCGATGGAGCCAGTTCTTTCCCATTTTGATAGCCCTTAAGTATTAAAAGCCTCAAGGGGGATCAATCTAAGATAAGATAAGATAAATTGATTTATCTAGTAATGTAACTGGCTCTACAGCTGTGCTGCTGGGGAGTTTGTTGCGCCACTTCTTCCCAGCTAAAGCACTAGGAAGTGTTAAAGGGCGGGCGTTTTTGGGGGAATGTCTTATGTAGATAATTATGACGGTCGAAAAGTGCTGGTTCACAGCCTCGTTTGAATAACTGACTTTTGATTTAGATTTTACACTGCATGAACGTGAGGATGACATTAAAAAAGTTAGTCCTAAAATGCTCTGGATTTCGGCAAGTTTGTATAGAAGGAACAAATAAAAAGACTGGAACATCCGGCTGTGTTTTCAATTCCGGCTGTAGGGAACTAGGGACCGACTCGATGGTATACAATGTGGAGACGACAATACGACAATAAATGAAAACACTGGCTAAGTATAGCCAGTGTTTTCATTTATTGTCTAAAAATGTGTGTGTGTGTGTTGTGTGTGTGTGTGTGTGGTGTGTGTTTGTTGTAATAAATTCTAGCATTGAAATTAATAATTTTCAAACAACTAAATAGCAATGGTGTGACGACTATGGGTTTTGCCAACCTTTGACTAGCTATAGCTACGAAACTATTGGATATATTTGATTGAATTTTCGTATGCAGACTGCGAATGTCATTGAACATCATACGCAGTTCAATTTATTGTCATATTGTCGTCTCTACGTTGTATATTGTTACGAAATTGCATTCATTAAGTCTTGGTGTAAGAATAATCATATGAAATCAAATAAATTTATTTTAATTCGTTGTCTTAATTCAAAGGTCTCCTTTACAAGAAGTTCAACAATGCTAATTATGCAAAAGGCAAGCTTCCTTTAATCCAGAAATACAATAAAGCCTGCAGTCCCGACCCGGTCAGTCTCGCCACTCACTGGAGGTGGCCCAATTGCGTAGCTCTCCTGTTTTTCACTCAGCGGGTCGCCAATAACCGGCGAGATGTTCTTTACATCACTTTTAAATTGCATCTTTAATTAAAAGCGTGAATTTCTCGGATTTTCAGGTCTCGCCTTTTAAGTTTTAGTATTTAAATGTCTGTTTACCTTTGGTATAATCTTTTCACTTGGGTCTTAGGAAAACTCCTTCGTTATTTAAAACTAAATTAAATATTATTTCTTTCTTTGGTGTTTTCTCGAAAATATTTCTTTCCAGAATTATACCTGCTATATACAACAAGTCCCAGAATTAACGCACAACCTCTTAAGGGGTTATTGTACTCATCATTACGAACAACTTTTACGCTTAACTCTTCAAAATGTAGAGAACAGTTGATTTTTTTCTATATGTAGGTAAATAAAAATGAAATGCTGTTCGTTGGTAAGCGCATGATTTGAGTACGGCTGGGCCGATTTGGCTATTTTTGGTTTTAAAATGTTCGTTAAAGCTCGAACTAGGTTTTCATGGAAAGAGAATTCAAATTTAAAAAATCCATAGCGTCCTTTTTTAGGGATTTTTGTAGGAACTCAAGACCATAACTCACGATTTAAATGATGGATATAGGTAATTATTTTATTGTTTTGTATATGGTCAAGAAAAAGTTACCAGGAAAAAACAAAACGGGATTAAAGAATATTAAAATTTGGTCAGGACAACGTCTGTGTCAGCTAGTTATAAATAAAAGAATGCGATTAAAAACAGTTTCTATTTTTAGTTTGCCATTTATGTTCAAAATTCATGGATGATGTTATTGGGTCTGATGATATCGCCTTCTGAGGGTTTTAACTGTCCTCCTGGGCAAGTCTCGGTTGCTTTAATGCTAACATCATCTCTTTCTTACACCAAAATATGCTTCTGTTCCAAGACCCCGTCACAAAGCATCTACAGACAATATTGCAGCCAAATTTTCCTTTGATATTTTCTGACAAAGCGATCTCGCACGTTTTATAGTCTTAAACTCGTATTTTCTTCTCGACACTATAAAGTGTGAAAAGGGATTTTGTCGTCGGACACTGCTTCCAAGAAAACTAGTTTACTAAGATAAAAGCACATTTTTCCGAGAATTTCATTATGAATCTTGTAATTTATTAAAAGGGTGCGTTCTGGGTCCTAAGTTTACAATGATTTTGTGAATTTAGCTAGGGTAGGTAAAGAGTCTTCCAATTCAAAATTAACAACTCTTTCATTGAGTTTTTACTACCTTTAAAGATTAATTTTTCAAGCAGTACTTTTTAAGATTGCGCCAAAACAAAAATCTTTATTCAATATAAACATTTTCTTTTAAATATAAATAAGAACGAAGCGACTGCAAACTGTTTTAGTTCTTTATTTGTCCTTCAAAATGAAGCTAAAATAATACCTAAGCTCTTTTATTTTCCTATTCATCATTAATTTTAGCCGAAAGACGTCCACTGCTGGACATAGGCCTCCCCCAAAGGGGGGTACCTGATCGCAGTATGGTGTTAAAATGCATATAGAACGCTGCTGTCTATTCTCGAGTAAGTCCCTTAGTTGCCTTTTACGACACCCACAGAAATAAAAGGGGAAATTTTCCTATTAGTTCTGAAAAAACAAATGCTTATTATGAAACTGTGTGTTTGATAAATAATATATGTATATTCTGTAGCTACTACAAGAGGTTTATATTTTGAACTGTTCGCTAGGATTAAAGTGTTCCCGCTTCGTCGCTCCAGTATTCGTTGATAAGCCTCAAAATTCGGGACGTACGAGTATAACGATGTGTGCGATACTGATATTAGCTCTTACATACTAGGTATACAAATACCTACTGATAGAAGATAAACAAGTTCAGTTTATAATGAAATTATGCTTAGTTCTGCATCTCGATTTAAAACCAGACTTGAGTAGAGACTTGTATGAACACTGTTGGGTTTAGTTAGATATTAGTGACTGAGCGTACAAAGATGCCTAAATCTGTTATAACAAGATTATTATTTTTGAAAAAATCTGCTGATCTAACCAGCCTACATCCTAATCCTTTGTCTTTCACGATGTAGAAAAAATTGAATATTTTATATTCAGTCTTGTACATCTATCTATTTTACCAATAAATAACATTGAAGTGTCTATTTGTAATGTCAAAATAACAGCTTTAAACTATATGCGTAATAATCATAATCATTTGTTAACATAGGTACAATAAAGTAGTTGTTATAAAAAAATATATGAAACTTTATACGGTACCAAAAATAAGTTGTCTGTCTGTCTGTTTGTTCTTGCTATTCTCTGAAACGGCTGCTTATTATGACGGGTCTTTCACTGGCTGATGCTATAAAGCTAAAGTAGCATAAGTTACTCCAACTTACTTTTATTTTTTACGCAGTTAGTGTATATTAAAAACCAGCCAAGTGCGAGACGGACTCGTACACGAAGGGTGCCGTACCGTATTAAGATCAAGCAACAGACGCCGAAAAAAACACGTTTGTTGTATGGGTACCCCTATAATTATTAACTTTATTATTTTTTTATTATTTGTTGTTATAGCGGCACTAGAAATACACAATGTATGAAAATTTCAACTGCCTACCTATTAAGGTTCATGAGATACGGCCCGCTGACAGACAGACAGACAGAGGGACAGACGGACGGACGACGGGCAGACGGATGGACGGACAGCGGAGGCTTAGTAATAGGGTTCCGTTAGGCACCCTTCGGGTACGGAAGACCAAGAACTAGATTCTACTCACACACTCAATCAATCAAGTCAGCCTATCGCAGTCCACTGCTGGACATAGGCCTCTCCCAGGCTGCGCCACAACACCCTGTCCTCTGCACACACACACACACGCGAAATTGTCTTTCGGTATTTAATCGACCGCGAAAAAGAAAGGAATAATTATTCTGTTATACTTTGAAGTTCCATACTTTTTCTATCAAGGTGAGATACATAAAAGATCTTAAAGGAAAAAGTTAAAAGCCATGTTTCCAAGAAGGGACGATAAAACAAGGTAGGTATAAGGCTTACCATATTTTTCTCTCAAAAGGGACGTAATTTATTTTACAAAGAGAGCATTTGACGAACTAAAGACAGAAAATGCGATATTAAAATTGTAGCATAACTTTGTAGATGTTTTTAGACGTAAAGAAGATATTTTTACTTACTTTTTTCTGTTAGAATTTTTTAATTTTAGTTTAATTCGCGTGTTTGCATAGACATAATATGTAGCATAATGCTTTTGATGCCCGTTTTCACTGACCTTTTATATTTCGCATAAACCTACATGGGCACTTGAAATGAAACGTCAGAAGCTAGGTGCACGGTTCCAATTGGTCGTTTCTTATGGGGAAGAGCCGGCAACCGCTCGGTTACTCATTAAAAAGTAATTGGCTTTTACAATGTTTTTAAATGTGTTTAATGTTTTCTTTTTGTTAATACGTATGGGACAGTGTAGGCCTGTCAACAAGTACCTGGTGTACTTAACTACAATACTATTAACTTACAATGTTATTGTTGCGCGCACAACTAAAAACCCTACTACTAGCGCCATCTAGTATCAGGTAGCGAAACTAATAGAGTCAAGATGCTTCGAGAAAGTTCGATTCTAGGACTATCGACACCCGGTCAGTCGGGGCCGGTATGTACTCGAATGTTCTAGATGTTTCGGGAACTATCCGAGGCCCTATATAAGGCCGGTATGGGCCGCGACGGAGTTAGTTTACTTTTGAAAACGAGACAAGCGAGAACAACTGAACGATATTTGAGAGTGACATTAAGTGATTGTGTTTTTAATTGTGTTTAAAGTAGTAGTGTGTTTAAATTGGTGTTCTTAATTAAAGTGTCTATTTGTTTAGTTATTAAATCGGCAGTTTTTATTGTCACGAACCCCAAGCTCGTAACATTATTAAGCCTACAATGGATAAAGACATGGGCACCGGGTAAACATACTAACAATACTAACCCAATTGATATTTTATAACATAAAATGTGTTAGTAGGTATTGTTAAAAATATATAGTATTGTAATTGTTAGTACCTATATAATATACAAAATTATATTTAGTCTATGCGAAACCTGAATATAGTTTGTTCAGAATAAGGAACTGAATCGATTTCAATAATTTTTACACCATGTTATATTTTGTCCCAAAAATATTTATGTGTGATGGAAAATGTTATCACCATTTAATTACTTACAATACAATCACCGTACGGTTAGGTATACCTACTGCCAAATTATTATCAATGAGCGCAAGACGACCCTGGAGGCGCGGGGGCGCCGTTAGCTTGTTTTTGTACGGACAACCCGGTAACATAACAACTTTATAACTTTGTGATTTTTCATGATACAGTTTTGAAATTGCGTACATAGATTCTTTACATAAAAATACTAGACACGTGTTTCGGGTTTCGTATATACTAAAACTAATGTTGTATATATATTTCTATGGCAACCAATTGTGAAGAACAGATGACATATTTTTTTTAAAATTATATATTATGAAACCTATACGGAGTTTCTCTGAAATAAATAAATTACAATTATTAACTAAGTAAATAAAGATAATTGAAGCCTTTGACATTGAAAGGCTTTCACGAAGAAGTTACTTCTTAGTAACACAGTTATGCCAGTTACTAAGAATAAGAGAATACTTGCGAAACACTAAACTTGTTGAAGGTATTAAAACATAAAATTCAAATTAATAAGTAATTTGATATTCACAAACAGCTCAGTTCTTCCGAGAAAAGAACCTTTAGTAAAATATATTTTAAGCTGCATTGCCTTCAAGGAATAATGAATTTCTGGAATTTCACAAAGTATCATAATTTATGCTCAGTGCACTCACAATAACACAAAAGTCTTGGTTCCTCTTGGGACTTAATTTGAAATCACCCGGTACTACGTGAAAATTCTAACAACCATTGTTAGAATCTTAGATAAATTCTGGATTATGTTTTCTTTTAAGCTGTCTTGAACTAAAAGATTAAGAAGACGAAGACAGATTTATTAAAACTAATGAAAAGGAAGGCTGCTTTAATTCCACTGTCCATGTAAATAAAAGCAAAAGGAGTGAAGCAAAAGGCGTATGTAATTTCTGCCTACCCCCATGGGAAGAAGGTGTGAGTTTATGTAATATATGTATGTAAATAAAAAAATAAGGAAAAGCGATTCTTTGTGAAGGTACACCTCCAACAATCGTTAACGTTTTCTACATTTTTATATCTATAATTTTTATGGTGTACATAATAAAGAGTATTCTATTCTAACGTATTGTAAAATATATCAATGATTTATACATAAACTCAAGCCTTTTCTCCATAGGGATAGGCAGAAACAACAGAACTCCACATGCTACGATCCTTACATACTCCTTATTTATTATGTATGCTTCTATACTTATTATTCCAAAGCGGTTTCCAAAGTAATGCCTTCAAAATTCAGCAAGCAAATCACATACGTAGGTGGGAACAAACCAGGCAGTAAGTCCGGTCGCGAAGCAGAAAGAATTTCGTACAATGACCCCTCATTACTTATCCCTATCACTCGCGCGCAGTTGTATTGCCGTCGCACTCGCACATTAGAAGGACCTTAGTTAGGGTGCGCGAGCGCGACGCGTTTAAAAGCCTCTCACACTTCATACAGAATACAGGGACTACTTAGCACCCAAATAACGTGATAGTTTGTCACACAGCAAATAAATAAAAAACCAGCAAGTTTTTGTTGGGAGTTGGGATGAATTTATCCCAAAAACAAACCTAACATTGTAGTTGAAAAATATGTTCTCCCATGCATCGATATACGTCCAGGGACCGTACAAACCCGGTTAAGGGTTAAGCCTTTCGAAGGGGTAACCCATTCAATGGGTTACTTTTATCATGGTGTAACCTATTGAAAGGGTTTTATACTAGAAACCCAGTGAAAGGGTTACCTGACAACCCATTTCAATGGGTACTATAAATCAAAAGTCATTTATTCAGACTAGGCTGAGAATCAGCACTTTTCGAACGTCAAAATTACATGAGACAATCTCCCAAAAACGCCCACCCTTCACCACTTCCTAGTGCTTTAGCTGGTAAGAAGAAGTGGCGCAACAAACTCCACAGCTGTCTGTTTATAGATAAAAGATACCTACTTGAAACCCAGTAACATGAGAAATTCATAATATTATGTTATTTCGATATCCGCCCAGCACGCGTAGCAGGAGGAATTCTATCTCTATTCTACCCAGGGACCATTTTGGTTACCATTTTAGAAAAACCCTATCGAAAACCCTTTCCATTAAAAGGGTTTTCGATAGGGTTTTTCTACGCAGTTAATCAAAAACCCATAGCATGTATGTAGTCATGGGATAGCCGAGAAAAAAAACATATCCGCATTCTATATGCAAGGGAAGAATCCTAAAAAAAAATACAGCATTATAGTACTAAGAGTCTCTTAGCTAAGCCGGGGACAGACAGACGGACATGGTGAAACTAATACCAGAGGGTATTAGTTTCACCAAAACAAGGTTTATCTTCAGACCCAGGTTTAAAACATGGAGCCATTATTGAATTTCGAACTTTATTCCGCCTATGGTAAAGTTCCTAAACACAAAACTGACAACTTAGTACCGAACTAAGTTTTCAGTTTTGTATAAAGAACGGTATTTCAATCACTGTTACGTTCATAATACAAAAACTAGCTCCATGGTTTAAGCCATGTCAAAATATAAATTATCTTGTTTTGTAATAAGGCGGTAAGGGTTCCTTGTTGACACCTAAAAACAAGAATAAACATGTCAAATAAAATCATATTTTAAAAGGCTTCTTAGAAAAATATTACTCTCTGCGATTCTAAAACATATCAGCCATATTAAATTTGTCATGTAGCTTCACTACCGGGTCCCAGCACAAGTTTGTTGAGACTAATTATAACACAAACGGCACCAAGCGAGCGGATCGCAATGGCGGCGCGCGCCAATTTCCTGCAATACATGTTAAATGGCAGGCAATCGTGCGCCGCCCGCCGCCCGAGCTACACGCCCCTTCCGAGCTCTGCACTTGTAAATTACACTAGAAACTCTGAAAGTATAGTTTGCTATTAATTTGTGGAATGTACTTGACACTTTTCCGTTGAACTTGTTTTAAAGCGATTATAATTTGTTTTCTATTGTTACTTTGTTGTAGTTTTAAGTGACTCGTATTAAGAATATAAATGTTCACTTTCCATGAAGTCTGGAAAAGGCAGGTCCTTTTTAGGGTTCCGTAGTAAACAAGGAACCCTTATAGTTTCGCCATGTCCGTCTGTCTGTCTGTCTGTCTGTCTGTCCGTCCGTCTGTCCCCAGCTTAGCTCAGAGACGCTTAGTCCTAGAAAGCTGTAATTTGGCATGGGTATACATATTAGTCATGCCGAAAAAATGGTAAAATAAAATTATGAAAAACTTTTTTTTTTAGGGTACCTCCCTTAAACGTGAAATGGGGTTGATATTTTTTTTTCTCGTCTATTCCATGGTGTGGGGTATCGTTGGATAGGCCGTTCAAAAATATTGTGGGTTTGGCAAAACCATTTTTGAATTAAGGGATCCGTTTGCGTAATATTAAGCTTTAAAGTGCTATTTTTTGTTAGAGCCAAGTGTCCCCCCCCTGCCAGCTAAATGGTTGGTTTTGGATATGTGAAAAAATTCATGGCAATAGTATATATAACGAAATTAAAAGGAAAACTATCACAGCTAAGTAGGCTTCACAAGTTAACGAGTAATAGTCGACCAACTTAAATTTGCAGTTGCAGAATTGACCGTAACGTATATCGATGTATGGGAGAGCATGTTTTTCAACTACGATGTTAAGTTTGTTTTTGGGATAAATTCATCCCAACTACGGAACCCTTCATTATGCGTGGTCCAACATGCACTTGGCCGGTTTTTTAAAATAAATCAATGTATGTTTTTGATTTGACTCGACTACCGCATGCAACTCATACTCGTAGTATTGTTGTGCGAGGCTAAATCCTATACAAAACTGCATATAACTGCCATTACAATTTAATTTCGCTCCAACAACATAATTTTAATCAACAAACTGAAATTAGATTTTCAATTCCACCAAACATGCTTTAATATCCGAACCTATTATTAATGTAAATCCGATAATACAATTTTAATTATACACTGAAACACAAAGGGTCGGAAACGGTAATGGCGCCCAACGCGGGCCGCAGACTGACATCATAATAGCGGCTTGTAGACTTAATACGTGATCAATACGAACACTGAACATCGTGCTAGTTAAAGCACAATGAATAAAGCTCAAATACGACAAGGCTCTGTGTACCACACCTTTGATCATGGCCGATGAAACTGAGGGTAGATATAAATAAATGAATTGCTGGAGTTATTGGACACGAAACCAGTATGAAAAAAATAGCCAAAAGCTTGAACTTATATGCTCTTCTGATACCAAAAACATTTGCAAAAAAAAAACTGACTTCAAAAAAAAACATTACAAAGTGAAAAATAACTTTAATTTCGGAAGTCGGTGTCTTTGGTTTTGTATTTTCGTTTTTTGCCACCGACAGTGACAGAAAGTTATAACATCATCCACATATTAAACTAGTGAGAAAAACATTTGCTGAAGGGAACCACAAAGCAAAACGTCGGCTGTGGTATATATACTTCTATAAAATTTATATGGGACCGCATCTGAAGTATGACCTACCAAACAAAAAAAGAATAATAATTGGCGGAGTAATCGCGTAACAAACAAAAAAAAAATAGAGATGAGAACTTCCTTTTTTTTTGAAGTCAGTTAAAAAGAAAAAGAATTCGAATGAACATTGTCATAGTGTTATGATGTAGTTAGAAACCCTATATGCAAGCGCACTGGAGCTTAACCCGAGTCAGTTCTATGAATAAAAGTCAAACACAGAAGACCATGCCTCATGCCATGCCATGCATGTGATGAAGAGAAGTACATGCCTCATTCAAACGCCTCCAACCGTGAAGTTCCACCCACACACCATTAAAAAATAAAAAAAACCAAAACCTCATCTACATAGAAGCAGACACCTCAATAGACCGCAAAATAAATCCCTCCAAGTTATTACCAACACATACAGAGCATGAATCACTCCACGATCCTCGCATACAAAAGCATGGAGCCTGCAGCGCAATATTTCGTCACAAGAATTTATTTCCGACAGAAATTGAATAGGACGGCATAGCGGCCAAACTGTGTTAACGTGTTACACTCGAATGCTGTGTGATGCGAGCTGACTGGATTCATTTTTAGTTTCAGGCTGTTATTGCTAGCAGCAATGGAAATATAGGACATATGACGTTTTATTTATAAAAAATAATAGCGTTAATATCGATGGCGAGCCATCCCGTGTAAATTGAAAAAAAAAAAACGTTGTTATGAAACCCTTTCAAACATAGTCAAAGAGCACACAAATGACAGACATTTTGTGGGCGATACATTTTTATACTGCCGCATAGTTTTACTAGTGTCTAAACACACAAAAGCATTATTATTTCGGCTTTGTTACCCAAAATGCAACAACGTAACTGATGATCGCACTATTATAGTCTCAGGTGCGGAACTGCGGGCTCTAAACCACGCTATTTGTTATCAACATACAATTTGGAGGGTAGATACGTATTAAGCTGTTGTTTTGATGTTACGTAACGATTAACTTTGCAAAGGTTTTCAGTATTACACTTTGCTTTGTTTAATTTCAACCAAGGTAAATGTTATGGCAATTTCCATAATGAGAAAGTAGATTTTGCTATCGATTTTGTATTACGTAAAGCCGTTTATTTTGAGTAATATTGCCGTGATTATTTGTAATAATGCCGAAATAAGTTTCTAATATAAATGAGGACAAACTTCAATTTACTCATCTGCGTGCCTTTTATATCCTTGTCTAGAAAATTATAATAATGAACTTCACACAGACAATTTTAATGGCACCCACGTGGGCCCATGAGTTGATAATGACTAATGCCAATTAATCAGTGTCAGTCCACAGACAATATATCAACATTAAATTCTTAATGCGATTACTCCGAACATAATTAGTTTCAACACGTTATAACTTATTTAGGTTCCACATCGCACCTCCATAGAATTACGTCACCTAATTTTGTAGTTTAGTATCACTTCGCATTTTTTAACTCTTCTGTAGAAATGTTCAAGTCTGGTTGTAATTGGGTTACAGTTAGAATGTTATCTGTCACATAAATAGTAATAGCCTCGTTACGCCGAACACTAATTGGCGAAAAGTGGGTAGACGAAAGTTAAATTCTGCCTATCCGCTGGGTATTCGATGACGGTGTGCTTTCTAATGGGCTACCAAGTTCATTACGCACTAAAATCCGAATATCCATCGCACTTTGATATTACATACGCACTTAGACACAGCCATTAAACTCTATCCTGAGTCTGTTAGTATCTTTGATATCTATTAGTTGATGTCTTCATGAATACGTGAATACGTAATGGTGTTTGTTATTTAGGTATTGTGTGTAGAGCATTGCTTTCAACGTATTAGTGTAGGGTTACACGGTGAGGCCCTATTTATGGATAAAGCTTCGTCCGAGTGCTATATCTAGTTTGCTTTTTATATTTGATTTCTATGGCTTATGAATCAAATCTAATCACAGTTCTGAATCACAGAGATAACAGAAACTGGGCTCCCAAAATTAATTTTCCTAGAAATATTTATAGTCAGCCAGGTTTACGAACGTGTAGTTGTGTATTCCATCATAATCAACTGTAGAAGTAACTTAAAAAAAAGTAAAAAGACAGGCAAATATGGAAAAGAAAGTCATAAGAAAATCAAGACAAAGTTAATAGGCCCCATCTAACATTTCAGCACCTAATATAACATGTATAATGAATGAATTATTTATAGCTATATTATACGCGACTAAGACACCTGTCCCCTCCGAGAACGCCGATAAATCTCCTGCCGATAATTTACTGATTGTTTGTCTCGGCACATAAATTCCACGGTGACGTCACAGACCCTGGCGTTTGCACCTCCGCAACTTTAAGTTATTTATTTGTTTTGCTTCGGGAATTTATTGTAAGATTTTCGTGTAGGGTGTTTGATTCGCCCGTAAATGTCGAGTGACGGGTGTGAGAAAGGTTCCAAGTAAAAAAAAAACGGAATTGCAAACTAAATAATAAAATTCTAATAGTCTAATAGCAATCTTTTTGAGTTCGAAGTCCCACGCTGGGCGCCATTAAAGGTTGAATACATTTTTAATTATTTGGGAATGTGTTCACTCGGTATGTTGATTTCCACATTATTTACTTCGGCAACATTTTGTGAATAACATTCCGTTTCTGTGATCACATAAAATTCACATTATCTCTTCTCGTTGAGAGTAAACGCTGTTTATGAATACATCTCCGATATATCGAAAAAAGTCTTTACAATTTCACAAAAAAAACCGGGTTGATGCGAGAAAAATACAGAAAGTTATTTTCGCAAAATTAGGATCTTATCAAGAGATTTGACGCGTAAGAAAATTGGATTCTATTCAAATTGAAGGGCGAATTAGATCTTATAGAGCAGGTTACGAGTGTCTCGCCAAGGGCTCAGGTACTAAAGCATTCAGAAAATCGTACTATCCAATTAAGTTAATTTGGCCCCTGAATTGTATACTGATTTCTTAGTACGTTAATATTAGAGTTTGCCCTTTCTCTTAAATTAGTTTTCCGACAATTCTAACTTAGTTTATTAATTGTCGTACTTACTTGAATAGCTAATAAACGGATATTCAAGCTTGTTGTTCAGTGTTAGGTAGTCATTGAATTACGTTGGTATAATCTATTTTCTGTACGTATTAGCTCAACTTTGAACTTATTCTACTTATTGGAATAAGTTATTTTATTGAGCAAATAAAAATCGATGTACAAATTATGAATGTAGCTTCATACTTCATATTTATATGTCGGATCCGGTCATTAGTACGGACACGTAACGAATCAAGCGCGCCACTACTGGCGACATCACGTGATCTAACCACACCTCTGGCGCGCTTCTACAGAGTCGTGATGTTTTGAGCTGATGGCGAGGAGGACATTCAAGATTCAGTGTCTGATGTGATCGCGTCGCAGTTAAGACGTCACGGAACTGTACTCGATCCGTTGTGCTCAGTTATTGTGGTAATTTTAATTTGTAGTGATTGTGTCAATTTGTGATTTTAATAAACGCTGTGTATCGCACCCAGTGTGTTTTCATTGCATGAAACCCAACTTCTGCCCACATGATGACCGAATCTAACTGAGTAAATCCTGATGATCCGACATATACATATACAGGGTTATTTTGAAAACGTCAATAACCTCTTAAGGGGTCATTGTACTCATCATTATTAACAACTTTTACTATGGGACCAAACCTGAAATCGCATAAAAATAAATCAGCTGTTCCCTACATTTTAACGAATTATTCGAACATAAAAGTAGGGAACAGCTGGTTTTTTTTTCGCCTTTACAGTTTTGGTCCCATAGTAAAAGTTGTTCATAATGATGAGTACAATGACCCTTTAAAAGGTTATTGACGTTTTAAAAATAATCCTGTATATTATAACCTAATCCTATCAACACTAAAGAATCTGTCTACGGCATAACATACACCCTGAACTCTATCAAGATTATACCTAAGCATAATATTCCAGTACCAAGTATCATCTATCTTAATAAAAGCCCCACCTAAGATAGCGCTACAAAATAGATTTCACCCGCTAACATTTTCATCTCAACAGAATTAACGCCGTGCCGTGATTACATCACATTATGTGTCCCTAAGTCGTGTATCTTGTTATACTCCCGAGGAGATACCGACCATTATCATAACTAGATTCCTACTGTATTACTCATAGTCTAAGATCTTTATTTGAGGTATTTTTAGTTGGAGTTTAGTAGACTTTGGTGGGCGCCAATTACTGAAGTAATTTTCATTTTTACAACACATTTTTATTTTATTAACATTTTTGGAACTTTAGTCACATCATTTGGTATTTGATAATTTAGTCGTAAAGAATACGTGGATCTAAGCCAACTTTATTTTCCTTTGGTATGTTTCATTTATATTACCATAACCCCCACGCGCTTATAAACCCGCACTCATGAATAACAAACACACACACGTAGTACACAAACAACAAACACTCACACATACTCAATTCTCACTTAAAACATTCTCTTTTTTATTATGATTTTATACTTTTTTTTCTTCTCCGAATTTGTAACCAATTACAGTATTAAATTTATTAGTAATATTTTAGTTAACATTGATAAAAATGCATGTAATTTAACTAATGACTTGATTTAGGAGTCCACACGTAGCACTATTTTTAAGATCTTTATCGAGGGAGGCCAACTGTCCCTTCTTAATACAGGTTGCTCTGCTACCTAGCTAGGAGAACAATAGTTCACCCCTACAGATATTTGTTAGTTTTACTACTACGCTTACTTAATTATTAAACTCTAATATGTACGTACTGCAAATATCTTTTATGCAATAAATAAATATAATATTTGATTTGATTTTGATATTCTTAGAACAAAAAGACTACCCTCTATTTTCTTTCTTCAAAACTCCCCACTCACCCTTCCCATGCTCACATCAAATTGGCAGTGCATACGAAGTGTCCCAGAACTACCCACAACATAAACAAGTGTGTTGCGACCTAATTAAAGTTGGATAGTTGCGGTAATTAGCGACCGAGCGCCTCCCGCCTACCCTCAGGCCACTGATAATACCGGAACACGGAAGGCTTATCAGAGTAAGGGTGCTTCGAAGCAGGCTACATGATATTTGGACACGCAAAGTGTGAAACTGGCCTCTGTTTTGGAAGTTATCGGGTGATGTGTATCGTGGGTAGTTTGGTTTTTCTTTAACTTAAAGAAAGGTAAGTTAATGTTTTAAGAAATTTGTTTCGTCCATCTTTCAAATACCGTCTTTATTAAGTTCTATTTCTATTATAAAGTATCTCTTTAAGTATGCAACAAAGGGTATTGTAATGTTAATCTTTGACAAAGCCGGCGCCGGTTCTGTAACTAGTCGCTTTCTGAAAATATCCAACCGGAAAGTCTATACATAATTGAATTCTCCTTAACATTTCGACTACCTGTCGGTTAAGTTCAATAAAAGAAATCCAATAAGTGGGATCACCGCCGAACGACGGTTTTTGCCCAGAATTGGAAATAAAATAAATTCTACCTAAACTGAAAAATCAGTATCAATTATGTTTGGACTTTGACACGGGATGGGATGATGAGAATATCGTATATTTTGAGCTCCGTTTAATAATTCAGTGTATGTAAAAATATATCCAAGATGGCGACTATAAATTGGATCATGTCTAATATAAAGTGCACAGGAGATCATAAATACGTTGGATTTGCTTATTCAAAACAAGGAAAGGGCCTAGTTTTATTGTATATGATATATTATCATAAAAACGGGAATAAACCAATTTTCTGTTTACGGCCTTCCTCGTTTGTCTCTTTTTAGTTAAGATGAAGGTGTATAGTGCCATCCCTTTCTAACGTCGATATTCGCATAGTTATTATCTATGTTGCTCTTTGTCTGAGATATTGCTGTAATTCTTTTGCCGGCTCTCTATCGGCAAGACAGAGATCTGATAATTTCGCGATAGGTACGGATAATCCGGCATTTTTTCTTAAATGATGATAAGGAACGATATTTTTCGGTAGACGAACCATTTTTCCCGGCTGTCTTCCACGATTTTAGAGTGTTCGTGTTTTATGATTTATTCGTTGTTTTACTTAAAGGATTTCGTATTTATTTTTTGCCGGGTAGATTTTGAGTGGAATTTCATGCTATGGCAACATGATAATTTTAGGGTAAGTTTAGGCTAATACCAAGCTTTTCTATGCTTTATTTCTAGTATATCCGATTGCCTATCACTGCCATTCTTTCACCTTCATCCTTACTTAAGAGGGACCATAGTTGCTGATGGTTACACGCTGGTCCTTCGAGGCGTGCGGTCGCTAGGTGTAATTAATAAGCAACGAGGTGCTAGTACAAGAGAGAGCGATAAGCCGCGCCTCTCGTAAATCACCCGCGCTAATGACGCTCCATACGATATGGATAGGAGGGAGCTGGAAGTGACTCTTAGGCTGGGTTTGTATTGTTTGCCTATGTGTTTTTGTAGTTCTTCCTATTGCTTAAAAGGGTGTAAAAACACCATGTTGTGCAAGGACTGGTCTTAAAAGAAGTTTTCATACCCTCTTTTTAAAGATATTTGTGGTGTGCTTCTCTTCATCTTAAAGTATTAATATTAGCTATTGTTCGTATCTACATAAATAAATCAACCATCATCATCATTTCAGCCGAAAGACGTCTACTGCAGGACATAGGCCACCCCCGACATTTGGGGGGTGTGGCCATAATCGCCACGCTTGGCTGGCGGGTTGCCGATCGCAGTAAGGTGTTAAAAAGCATAGAGAACGCTGCTGCCCATTCTCTAGTAAGAATTAATCAATAAAGATGACATTTCAATGTTTTTAAGCGGGGTATTAATTGGTGATATCCTCACTAATCTATATAAATAAACCTGATTACTTGATATTTATAAAATATTCTGTATTTCAATACGAATCTAAAAGTTACCTACATTTTCACCACATTCAGAACATCCCAACCATACATAAAATACTTCTACACAACTCTTCAACTACAAACATTAATTCGACCATTACCAGATTTTCCGTAATTCAGCGAATTTCACAGTAATTCAGCGAATTTCACAGTAATTCAGCGTAATTCACCGTTGCTTTATAACGACGGGAGAGCACATAATTCAAAATGTTTACTTGTTTTAATTCGTAAACTTTGGTAATGAATAGACGGTTCGTTAATAACCTGTGCTGCGGGACGCAGTTTTAAATAACGTTTAATTAATACCGGCTTGTTATGGTTTGGATTTAAATATTTAATTAGTTGTCCTTTATGTTAAATATGTTTACCATTTTGCTAAAGTACGCTATAATTTTTTTTCTACGGAAACTGGTCCCTAAATGATTACCTATTTCCACACTCGTGAATTAGATGTATACATCAATGACGTATTATAAATAGACGCGTCATACACGAACATTAGTGCACTAAAAAACAGCGTAAGCCATGATTGTAGCTACATACTTGCATACAATCATACAGCGCGTGAAGAAAAGGAAAGACCTATACCGATATCTGTTGTTAGAAAGAGATGAACATACATATTTAGTTACGTCACTAGCTGCTGCATATTCATTGGCGCGTACGTAATAATAATAATTATTATTGTAAATGTCAGGCAATTGCCTGGCATTTACTTTTTATATACGCCATTATTGAGCGCAGGTAACGCATCTAAAGGTAAATACATCATTGGTATACATGGCAAATATCATCACGTAACCTTAAAATGGCTTCTGTCATTATTATACATTTGACAATTGTTTGTAATTCAAGAAAACTGTAGATAACTTCTCTAAAGAGTTTATGCTACCTCTAGTTTGTCAAACTGAAAGCTGTCTTTATTTACCTTGAATTAATTACCAAATAGCAAAAAGCCTCGTGGTATCGGCCCCGACTTGCGAGTTGTAGGTCGTGGGTTCGGACCCAGGCGGGCGCTTTACTTTGTGTAAATAATTTCGTCATCACTACTCTCAAAATGTTGAAGGAAAACATCGTGAGGAAACCGGCATGTCCTAGAACTGAAATTTCGAAGACATGTGACATCTACCAACGCGCAATGGGCCCGCGTGGTGGATTACGGCCAACTCCCTCTCGAATAGAGGAAGTCTGTGTCCCAGCAGTGGGTAATTATGCTAATTACCAATTCCATGCAAATCCTTATCATTCGTAAACAGTCATTTGTTTCTAAAGAGAACCCTTTCTTCCCTATAGGGTGGCTTTAGTTTAATAAAACTAAAGTCACTTCTATTCCCCATATGTTCACGACAAGTCACAGCACCCGCTCTCTTGAAGCACAAACAAACAACACTTTACGCACACACATACATACACACACACCCACCCCCACTGAAGTACATACACAAACGTATTTATAAATCGTTCGCGCTCGATTTATGCTGCAGAAAGTAGTTTTTAATTTATTGTGAGTGAATTCAGAGAGATTTAAATTCAGCGTTAGTACTGGCTGAGCATGTAAGCGAAATGCGTACATTTGGTAGAAATAAAAAGAGGGAGAGGTGTTCTTATGTTGCTCTAGATTTGCTAATTGCTGAGTGACCGATAGGATCACTAGAGTGTGCTGTTGGATTTTTATTTGCCATTGCTGGGTACTGATAAAAGCCATGATTCCTTTCCTCTCAACTGTATTTGTATATACAGGGTGTTAAAGTAATTGCGTGCCATAGCTTAGGGGTAGGTTCAGTATCGATAAAGGAACCCAGGAGAAAAAAAAAAATATATAAACAAAAAATGTAATTAAACAAATAAAAATAACTATATAAATATTAATTTGCCCTAGACGAAGGTCAAGAGCAACCCCATCCTAAATAAACGAAATAAAAAAAAACAAAAAATTGAATTATCATTAAAAAAAAAAAAGTCTCTTCGTACTTTAACGGGCTTAGGACCGTCAAATAAAATAATTTGAATTCTAAACGATTGCTATTTTAAGTTGTTAGGTACTAACTTGGGTTGATCTTGCAATATTTTTTTTGTTAATTTTTTTTTTCCTGGGTTCCTTTATTGATACTGAACCTACCCTTAATCTTTGGCACGCAGTTTCTTTAACACCCTGTATATTATGATTGTCCATATATGCTTTATGTATTTATTTAAGTATATGTAAGTCTTTGCACGTGTGTACATAAAAGTCTAAATGTTATGTATATATATATGTATAGTATAGGTATATTTAACATTTTAGATAAGACTTCGCATATTCATATTTTTCTCTTGTTCTCACACACTTTTGTCCACATTTCTTTTTCATTTCTCCTTTCGCAGGTCTGCTGGAAGAAATTTCTTACAAATAAGCAGTACCTACCTTTGTACAAAAATTATAATTATGTCATATCTCTAATCGGCTTCTGGAGGGAGGTGAGCTGGTTGGAACACCCAACGACGGCCGCCATGGCCCACGCACAATGGTCCGGAAACCAAACCCTCTAACATAGAACATAGAACGGGGTCGTCAAATATAAGAGCTGTTTCTAGGGAAATTATCAAAATGACTTCTTCCATTCTGGGCGGAGCGGGAGGCGTGTCAGACTTTTACTGTCTAAAACCCACCCGTATTCCTTCATTTGCCTGTGTGCCAGGGCCACGATATCCCTTCCGGACAAACTCACAACCCTGGCAGGCATTGGCCCTAACGGACCCCGTCAGTTGGTGCTGACAATTCTTTGTGGCGCGCGTGGAATACAACGCGCTGTCGACCCGGGCCTGGTCCTTATCGGACGGTGAGCTACCCATCGCTCACTGTCCGCAAGCCCGCGCCTACGGTGGCCGGAAATCGGCTTGCGACTCCCGACGCCCGGGGCGTCTCCTGCGGCGGCTAGGGGCGTGAGAGCGCGAACCTTGCCTCTCCCTCACGCGTTCCGCCTCCTCCTTCGCAAGCATTATTGCTTCGCAGAAGGAGGTGACGGCTTCCCATGCACTCTCGCTCCGAACCATGGCCTGAACCAGGGCCGGACGCGAGAGATTGCCGCCGCCGATCACCTCCGTGAGGACACGGCGGTGCTCCACCCAAGCAAGAACATAGAACGGGGTCGTCAAATATAAGAGCTGTTTCTAGCACGAATGTAATGGATAAGGTACTTATTTGAAAAACCTTGACAAAGATTCGATATCTCGATACTTTGATTCAAAAACATTCCGCAACCAATTTCCACACAGCCACAAAAATTTAACAAAATTTTAACATATCGTACTTGCAAAAAAGGCTGGTCATCACATGAATATATTTTCCCCTAACATTTTCCAACCAAATTATCTAGGTTCGGGCGCATATAGCCGCGTAACGCAATATATGTCCAAACGGTCGCTTCGCGTCACTTCACATACACGATTACGGTAATGCGATTGCGCTTGCCGTCGGCAGTGTGCGCGCGCCCTTAATTAGCGAAGCTGTCCACGCAAATTCAACAAGGGAATTTAGACTGTATCACCTTAAAGTTAGGGTTAAAGTTTGTATGGAAAATGTAATTCAATAGTTCCATCGAAGGCAGAGTTAATTATGTGATCGCAAAATCACATTTGTCGGTATTGGAAATCATTAAATGGGTGCGTGTTTTCATCACGAATTTTAATTAATAGGCTTGAGGGTTGCAAGATTGTTGAGAAAAACTTGGTGAAATACCAACACATTAGCTACCCTTTGATACATTTAAACAAGGACGAAATTGGGTTACTATCACCGTAATTATCGTTTTAGATCAGCTCCCAGTTTCACTAGAACAAGTTTACTTATTACGGGGAGACTTTAAATCACTTATTCTTCACCTCTTGTATAGTAAATGGAAGAACTGAGCAAACGATAAATTAAACCATGGCATAAACCCATTAAAATATTGCGTACAAAAAGTTGTACCCTTTTAATCCAACCCATGCTAAACTCCGTAGCATTCGCTACGTTCAAAGCGAAGTAGCGCTACGGCGCCTACGACGCTACGCGCTATAGCCAATGCGCTACGAAGTCTACGCTACGCTTTGTGTCCTACGCTAAGCGGTTACTGGCCTTTTGATTTTGGTCTTTGGTTTTACAGTAGCTGTGTTTAGTAGTCTTAAACTCTAGAATTTACGTGTTAGGAACCTACAGTTTGTAAGTTGGCCTAATACTTTGACTTACACCACGTTAAACCTTCGTCTTCGTCCCGAAAACAGATGTACAGCATCGTTAAGACATAATGCAACGATTAATAGACTCCAAATGACTATTTATACGGTTAATAAAACCCGTTTATTTACCATATCAATTCGATACGAATAAAAACGTAATAAAGGCCTGTGTTTGGAAGACTGGGGAAGTTTTTAAGATGGCGACCGACAATGGATTACGAATTTATGTGGGGTTCCCCGCCCAGAGAATAAGTGTGCTGGAGACAGTTATATTGCTTAAGTTAATGCATAAATAAAAGGTAACAATATAGGCTGGTTTTAAGGGCTCGGAAGTGGAGTATAAGGAAATCATTACGTAGTATAAAAATAGGGATAAGATAAGACTTATTTTCTTACACCAATAGCTTGCCTAAGGCCCGATTTCAAGTAACTTCAACCTCGCGGTCGTAATGAAAATTAGCGTTTTTTTTTCGTGTTTTTTTTTTTGCGGTTGAGTCGTTGCCGACGTTACGGAATGTTGCCATTCTAGATATTTTATTTATATAAACATGAAGAACGAATTATTGTATTTATTTTATTTCTTATTTTGTTTATTTGTACCTCATTTAATGCTGCACCGGTTTGACGTCATCACGTCAACGCCGGCTGTCGCTGAAAACCAGCGCTGGGGCTCTGTCTCGCATAGGGTCGCAGCATTATGCTGAGCGATGGCCGTTTAGCGTGAATGTGACGCATATTTTCCCTCAACTTGTTCTTTTGTGTTTGTGTTTTTTTTTCTTTGCGTTATGTTTAACGCAAATAAACGTATTTTCTTTCTTCTTCTTTCTAATTTCCTTAAAGAAAACTCAAGTTCTAAGTGGTAATTTAAGACGGCAAGATCACTTAGAAGTTGAGCGACGTGAGGTATTTTTGAGCTTTATTCAAGTCTTTTAAGCATGTGTACTAAAATCAAAATCAAAAGTCATTTATTCAAACTAGGCTGAGAATCAGCACTTCGAACGTCAAATAAAATACTGAAATACATACACTGCATTTTCCAAGAGCTCATTGAATTGATTCGAGACAAAATCCTGGGTTGTCTAATGGCCTGCCTATTGCCTAGTTATTAAGATCGGTGGTTAAACACCACATCCATATGTCAAAATAAACTGTAAAAATCCCCATTAAATTCACTAATTAGGCAAACAAAAGCAGTCAACAAGTACTGCAGTTTTGGTCCTAAGCCCCTTACATAGCTCGCGGTTCCCTTCAGCGATGCACGGCAGCTTACAGCGCTTTCAGCGGCTGTCATGTTAGTTAGTAGTACACGGCGAAGGCTTACCCGTTTTTCATTAGGAGCTCACCGAAGTAATCTGCTTTGTTTTGCTACTGCTGTTTCTAATTTCCCAAAAATCCCATTCTTTTGTTTTATGTAAAATTGCGCGCGTTTCGGCAGTGTTGCTCATTGTCATTTGTTTATTGTGCTTAGCTTAATCATAGGGCTGTGCTTAAGAGTATTTAAAAGGTGCTTTAGAAAGTTGGGAATTGTAAAATATTCTATGGAGAAAGGAAACTTTTTGATTACTCTTGTTTGAAAAATCTTTTTTCAATATTTTCGGTATCATTAATCGGCAAATATTACATTGCCTGGTACTAAGAGATCCTATAAACTCTAGGTATTCATAGTACAGCATCCTGAATGTAATAGGCAATAAGTTTGACAGCCCACTGGTGTGGAGCCTTACCCAGAGGACTAAAGGCTTCTATGAGAGGGTAGTGTTGTCAGTAGCTTTAGAACAGTTTGGTAGCAATGAATTTAAAAACAATATAATACGCACAAGATCTCAAAGGATTAGTAACATGAAAAGATTTATAGTGCCCAATTGTAATAATTATTATGGTCGAAGGTGTAGAACTTTTTTAGTCCCAATTATTTTTAATAACCTTCCAGTAGATATAAGCAGCTGTATCACAAAAACCTCCTTTAAAAATAAAATACATGAGTACCTCTTTCATATGTTTTGTGAAAGCCTCGCTATGTGAAAGTGTCATTATAAAAACCAAATTTTAAACTTTAGTTATAAAAAAAGGAGCTACGTCTGCCAACAAACTGCTGTGCAGTTTGGCAGAAGTAAATGTTCTGTATTTATATTATTAATCTGAATAAACACTTTTTCATTTTTTTTTTTTTTTTATAGGCCAGCGCAACTCGCGACGCGACACAAAGGCACCGCTCATCGCGCGACACGCGGGGCCTTTGTGTCGCGTCGCGTGTCGCGCCGGTCTGTAGAATCCTTAAGTCTCTCTTAGTGATTAGGTACTAACATAGTTTTTAAGTTCATACTAAAGTTCATATAAATGTAAATGTAATGGATGAATAGTTGTCTGAAATTACAATAATAAATAAATAGTTACATACTTCTAATTTATGACAACTTATTTACTCAGTTTAGGTACTACAATAACATTTACCTGAGATAATTCATAAGACCTAGGAAACCAAAGCCTCTAAAATCAACAACATATTTTTATTTAAATTGAATCTTAATAGTCACAGAACCTCTAATCTAAACGAATAAACTATTACTAAAAGATAAAATCATATTTATTATCTTGCATAAGTCGGAATACGGCGAAGGAAGCAGGTTATAACTTAACTGGTCTCATAAAATGCTCGCTTTTATTGAATACAATAGTGGTTATCAGGCAGTTTATTAAAATTTTATTTTACTTTTACGCGACATAAGAGCTATCAATTAGACGCTTCTGTTTAAGTTTCTTTCGTCGTAAAACATGTAATAACTTTGTTACTTTTCAAATTGAAGTAATAAATCATTCATACTCGTAGCTCATTTTCTCCTGTATTTCTTGACTTGAAATCTACAAATGGGTCTCATCATCATCATCATTTCAACCGAAAGACGTCCACTGCTGGACATAGGCCTCCCCTAAAGGGGGGGTTTGCCATAATCGCCACGCTTGGCAGGCGGGTTGGCGGTCGCAGTATGGTGTTAAAATTCATAGAGAACGCTGCTGCCCATTCTCTAGTAAGTTCCTTAGTCGCCTTTTACGACACCCAAAACATTGTAAAAGCCATTTTTTTTTTAAGAGTAACCGTGGATTATCTTGCCGGCTCTTCTCCATAGGAAACGACAAATTGGAACCGTGCACCTAGCCTCTGACGTTTCATAAGTGCCCATGTAGGCTTATGTGAAATAAAAATATTTTTGATTTGATTGATTGACCCTAGGGAAGAAATGGGATGGTGCTATTCTTTACGTCCGGCACCAAACGGAACAAATGGGTCTAAGAGAAACAAATGATTGGAGTAGGACTTGCTACAACCATTAAAAAAAACTTGGAGTTTCAGATAACAACTGTACTAGTAGCTACTGTACTGTATTCGACGAAGCGAGTAGTTTCTCACTTTGGAATTCAGATAGATATCCTAGATTTTATCATACTAACTCGTAGGTAAACGTAAAATTGGTAAACAACAAAAAAAACATTTCAAAATTATTTCCAGTTGGGTCGCTTCTTAATTAATAGAAACCTTACATAATAAGAATGGAAACAAAACTCACCACTTTCAGAGACTGACGAGGGCGACCGTTCCGCCGTCGACACTCCCGACGACGACGATTCTAGCGATGAGAGCGAATCCGCTCGCGTCGTGTGCGTATGCGTCATCGAACTCTCCGATAGTCTTGAGTCTCTGGGGGCGTCGCTCAGCTGGTTCAACCGCCGCTGTAGGTAGCGCTGTTCTCGCGCTAATTGCTCCTTGTGACTAACGTGTCTCTTCTCTCGCTCTTCCAGACTCTGCAAAAAGAGAGAGGGCGGTTAAAACTCTGCAGATATAGAATGGAACGTTGCTATGCTGGAGTAAAACTCTGGAGGGTGGTATATTTCAAACTCGACTGAGCGTGGTAAAATGATGCCAGGTTAGCAAGTGTATGCAACCCCAGTACAAAATATTTCAAGGTAACGTAGATCATTCTGACCTGTTATTTCCAACGTGGTAAAAGTGATAGTTTCACACTGGATGGTCCAAATGACTCAAACTCAAACTCAAAACATTTATTTCAATTAAACCTATTACTGGCACTTTAGAATTGTCAAAGAGTCGGTCAGTTAGTCAGAAAGTTGAAGCTATTTGCCCATTCCAAAACGTAGATCTCTATAAAAAAAAAACCTCCACTCCCAGGAAGAGGAGGGTGTTTTTTTTTTTTTTCTATGGAGAAGAACAGGCAATAAACTCCAAGGACACTCTTTTAAATCAAGATATTACAAAATCCAATCCTGGGTACATTATTTTTGTTGCTTAATGACTTTGCAATACCAGAATGGTTCGCGTAATCAACTCTGCAGTTCTAGAATGTTATTAATTCCAGCCACTACTTTTGCCCGTAACTGTTCCAAGTACCCATCAACACGAAGCAATAGTAATTTACTGTTAAACTTCTTCCCATATTAGCAGTACCCGAGCACGTCGGACGAACAAAGAGATTAATAGTATCAATAACAAGAAACTATTGGGTAATTAGACGCACATAATGCGCTAGTCGAAACACATTAATCACTAGCTGCTGATTTAGTAACTTAGGTCTTTGACGTTTAACGTTAGTCTGAGTCATAACTAGGTTTGGAAATGGGTTGTAATGTGAGTTATTGCAAATACCTCTGTTCCACAATGTTACTGACAGTGTTAAAACGTCACAGTCTGGAACACCATTAATCTTATTTAAAACCTAGACGCATGCGGTGGTCCGGGTGAATGGATTTGGATGAAATTTGGCACAAATGTAGACCAAGATCTGGAGAAGGACATATACACTTTTAACCTGGATCGCAGACGAAGTCGCCGGCAATAGCTAGTCGGAGATAAAAATAGACATATTATTGCAAAATTATTATATCGTAGTAAAAACATTTCTACATACAACATGATTTTTAGTATATGCGAAACCTGAATATAGTTTGTTCAGAATAAGGAACTGAATCGATTTCAATAATTTTTACACCATGTTATATTGTGTCCCAAAAAAATTTAAGTGTGATGGAAAATGTTATCACCATTTAATTACTTACAATACAATCACTGTACGGTTAGGTACTGCCAAATTATTATCAATGAGCGCAAGGATACGGACGACCCGGTAACATAACAACCTTATAACTTTGTGATTTTTCATGATACAGTTTTGAATTTTTTTACATAGATTCTTTACATAAAAATACTAGACACGTGTTTCGAGTTTCGCATATACTAAAACTAATATTGTATAACATTTCTATATCAATTCCGAAAGGAAATATAACCACAGTAAAGGATGAGCCTTTTATTATTTCATCGTTGCCGCGGATCAAAAACCGGCCAAGTGCGTGTCGGACCACGCACAACGAAGGGTTCCGTAGTTGGGATGAATTTTATCCCAAGAAAAAACTTAACATTGTAGTTATAAATGATAAATGATTTTATTTCTGTAAGTAGGTTTGTACAAACACTTTTACACGTCAATCATATTTTAAATGAATCATAGTTGAAAAACATGTTCTCCCATACATTCCAACTGCAAATGAAAGTTTGTACGAACAATATTGAGTGATTTAACATCATGTAATCTTTAAGTATATAACTATTACCTATCTGAATTTATTTCAAATTATTGTCTCAGCACTTTCAGAGGTAAGGCGGTGGAAATGGTAAATTTTCATCAATTTTCTTTAATAACTTTAGAATAATTATTTTGAAATTATAAAAAAGTACAGTACACGGTACAATTTGCAAACAACATATTCTTCGGTCTATTAGATTCGGAGAAAATCGGCTGTGACAGACGCACAGACAGACACAAGAGTGATCCTATTCGGGTTCCGTTTTTTCCTTTTGAGGTACGGAACCCTAAAAAGGATATAAACGCCACACAATATTCCACCAACTTCTATCAATAAATACTTAATGCCGGTATCCAAAACATTTATAATAGCCAGCTAACCATGGCATCTGTTCATTCGCCCCCACACATCGACGTCAGCCTCTGCACATAGAAGTTTTTTGTGAGGCTCTTAAGAAAATGGCTTTTTCTAGAGCCCTATACACCGGGGACCTACCCGTGGGAAAAAAATGAAGATTATGTTCGAGTAAGTTTGGGCAACTTCCGATACTGCAGGGTAGTCGATCAATTTTCCGTCTTGTTTTTCTCGCATTGTGTTTATCGGTTTATACTACGTGTAACAAAATGTTTTATTTTGTTTTATTTATTAAGGGATAATAAACAACTACAACATATATAACACATAAAGTTAACAATACTTTTAGTAGCAATGTTGCAGTCCACTGCATTATCTACAGCTAAGACATATTTAAAGATCAGAGCCACTAGACGAGAATAATGAGTGAGTGTGAGTGTGTGGTGAGTTAATTGTGGTAATGACCACAATTAACAAATATTTTGAAATTAATACATACATTACTATAAAGCTAGATATAGCTACAAAACCAAATCAGATCAGAAACAGTTTAATTTACTTAAATTATGCAATAAATGAGTTATAATAGTAAGATACAATTAAGATAGAATTTTAATAATATTAGATTTAAATTTATTTTTAGAGTATGAATGTTTGAATTATAGGATTCCAACATTCTATGAATAGGGCAGCGTAAGCCGGCGTTCGGGGGACAGAATTATGTTCCGTGTGGTGCCGGACGAAAAGAATAGCACCTCCCTATTTCTTCCCGTGGGTGTCGTAAAAGGCGACTAAGGGACTTACTAGAGAATGGGCAGCAGCGTTCTCTATGCATTTTAACACCATACTGCGATTGCCCATCCGCCTGCCAAGCGTGGCGATTATGGCAATCCCCCCCCCCCCCCCCTTCCTTTTGGGGGAGGCCTAGGTCCAGCAGTGGGACGTCTTTCGGCTGAAATAATGAATGATACCTAAATGAAAGTTGCCGAGTTTCTTCGCGAGTTTAGAATTAAATACCCCTAATATTGAATAATTTAGGTTATTTTTAGTAAGGGGTTTTAGGTATAATTTTGGAATGTTACCATTAGCTGTTTGTGCTGATGTATTTATGGGGAGAAATGAAGCGGATAATGAGTTACATAATGACCCCGAATCAAAACAGATTGAGGGTAATTACCTGACGATTCTAATTTCGTTGCTGAAATAACGTTTGATTACACGACTGTTGAATAGCACCCTTTTTTTTTTTTTTTGGGTGGGAAATTATCAAATAACTTCTCCCGCTCTGGGCTGAGCTAGGGCGTGTCAGACTTTTACTGACTAAAACCCACCCGTGTTCCTTCCGTTGCCTGTGTGCCGGGGTCACGATATCCCTTTCGGACAAACTCGCAACCCCGGCAGGAGCACCCTAATCTACATATTGAATTGCCGAACCGTAGCTAAAACCGTTCACCGAAAGGCTCTAATAATTTCAGCGCTCAAAACAAAACAAGAGATATCAAAAGCCACGCTTTACTTTTTAATTTTTTCAAAGCCAGTCAGTGGCCACCCTTAGGCATTACAGTGCAAGGCAGGCCTGAGATGATATATCTGATCATAAATCTCCGACAAGTCAGCGAACGGTGCAGTACTGTCCTTATTTTGCAGTCTAAATATTAAATGCTTTAGGGGGAGATTTTAAAATTTCGCTGCTTTTGCGAATGATTAAATTATGGATGGAGAGAAATGGCCGTGGCAATTGTTTGCGGATGATGGATATGAAGCTCTGTGATTTTTTGTGAAAAATGTGGGGATATTTAAAAACTGGAAGCTTCACCTACGTACCTACGATATAGGTATACATTGATGGAATGAACAGTATATTTACTTCCCTCCCGACCATTTATTAAGAGCGTTTACGACGTACGGCATTTCATACAAACTTTCAAGCCCTTGTTTTTCGAAATGACTGAACCGATTTTAATGAAACTTCATACGCATAAGCAGGATACAAAGGTCTAAAAAGTAAGTTAAGAACATTTTCGAAATGACTTATTTAAAAACAGATAACTGGAAATCTCTGTTTCTATGGAAATTTTTAAATCGGTCTAATTTGGCAGTAACACTATTTTTCGCAAATGTTCTTAACTAACCCTTTAGACCTTTGTATCCTACTTATGCGTATGGAGTTTAATTAAAATCGGTTCAGTCATTTTGAAAAACAAGGGCTTGAAAGTTTGTATGAAAAGACACTTCTGAGAAATTTAGTTCTTTACATAATAATGTTTACAACGTAATAAATCATAATGATTTATTACGTTGTAAACATTATGGGTTTATCATAATAGATAAACCCATCACTCAAGTATATTACGTGTACAAGCAGAAATTATCCAATTTATACGTCTGAATGGACAGATTTCCAATACACTCGCACATAGGCACAAACCACAACCTTTGCTTTATCGATTTCCTGTCAGAGCATTTGAGCGTCGAGCGATTCCGAATTATGTCATATTGCTATACTACTATGTTATATAGCTATATATTATGGATTACTGATGCCATCCTACCCTCGTGTTATTGCACGCTATTTATTTTTTACGACCACCGCCGCCCCGTTTAATATGAGTAGATTTGGCCTCTCCAAATAATCCACTCGTATTGCAAAACCCGGTGATACTGAATAATCTCTGCACTCTGCAGTCTCGAAATGTTAATGCTTTTTAAAAGGATTTTCGAGAGAATCGGAATTAAAATGTTAAGTGATGGCTGTTTCCAATGTAGGGTGAATATAAATGGGGACAAAAATGAATGTTTCGCTCTTAATGATGCGGTAGTAAGTGACAATCAAGATGCTCGATTTAACACCGTTCTCGCTAAAAGCGTATTTAAAACACAACTGACCTATTTTAACATAACCACTCCAGATGCAAAAGAGCTTCGTGTTAAATTAAAACAAGCTCATTAATGAAAGAACAATATCGAAAGCAGGCGTGGAACCGTGAAACATTACCCTTAAAACATGTAAATTTTGAAGCTGATGAATTTTAAACAACACTTCGGAGTATCACTTATAACTTAATTGGTTATTAGAAAAGTTTTCCAATCTGCATGAAGAATTGCTCGGTGGTAGGAATTTTTAGCCGCTGTAAAATATAGCCGACATTGTTTATTTAGGCAGACTTGATGGAAACCGCCTGAGGAGTTCTCTCAGCAATTTGGCCGGTTATTGACCTTTCGCAGGGAAACTTATTTGATACTGTTTGTCTCAGAATTTTTGAAGCTTGGAATAAAAAAATGGTGGAAAGGTAAAAATATCAAACACGATCAGTTTTGGTTCGAAACCCAAGTAGGTTTATAAATATCTCACGTGAATTTCTTGCCTATGCTCTATTTTTTCTCACAATCATAGTCGACAGGTGATCAGCGAGTGGAAAATTAGATGGACCGCTGACCTGGAAACGTTCGCAAGGATCCGTTGGATACGGAGCCGTGGATTGAGGTGAAGTATTATGTAAGCGTCCATTCAACAGTGGACGTCTTCTAACCTAGTGACGGATTCTATTAATACATTCGGTCTACCTCAGTTCAGTACTAAGTTGATTTATCATTATATACGTTGATTTATCATTATATGAATACGTGAAGCGAAAACTTTGTACCCCGTTTTACGAAAATTACGCGGACGGATGAAATTTGGCACAGTTAAAGTTTATATGGAGAAAGCTAATATGTTGATATAATATGCATTAGAAATAAATTTAATTAATAAAAAAAACATTATACATAAGATGCGTTAGACACACGCACGTATTACCCCGGGCCTCATGACTTGAAGATAGATAGGTGACAGAAGTGACAGCTTGAGTTTGGAATAAGTAAGTGCTTTTAATAGCATGGAATTAGTGTACTCACGGAATTAGTAAGTACTACATAGATTGTATGTAGGGGGTCGAATTCCGACCGGTGGGTGAGCACTAGAATAAATAAATATGCCCGATATACAGGGTTCTTTTTAAAAAGTCAATGACCTCTTAAGGGGTCATTGTACTCATCATTATGAACAACTTTTATTATAATCGTGAAAAAAAAATCAGCTGTTCCCTACATTTTAACGAATTATTCGAACATAAATGTAGGGAGCAGCTGGTTTTTTTTTCGCGATTTCAGTTTTGGTTCCATAGTAAAAGTTGTTCATAATGATGAGTACAGTGACCCCTTAAGAGGTTATTGACGTTTTAAAAATAACCCTGTATAATTGGTAGCAATTAGATGCGGGCATATTTCTTTATTGGTTAATGAGAAAACGGTCGTATCTTCGTCAATATCAAAGCTTATACTAATTTCATAGCATAGGGATAACATTTCATCCTTTGGAGGCGTTTACAGTTAAAATTGTAAGGGCACTTGTTATTTTAAAAGATTTACATGGTTAAAGAAAACGACCCGTTTTAAGTCCTTAGTTAGGTACGAGACCTCAGATGGCTGAATCCAAGGAATGTACTATGGATTTTGAGGCTTTCAAATCTAACTTCTCTCTTGCTAACTGTGACTTAGTACATAAATCTGGAATACAACCCAAATATCTGTATGCATGGCCGCTCAAAATGATAGACGGTATTTTGAGAGAGCAATTTTGTGAAACTTTGTGACTGTATGTATGTTGTATTTGTGTTGTCTCAAGTTCCTGGCAATTCGCTGGCTTATCGCCTCGCAGGGGAAGCGACGGAGGGTTGTCGAGAAAATGGAGCATTTTTGTCAAAAAATATTTTTTAATGTGAAAGTCTCAAAAGTTGCTACATGTTTTACTTTAACGAGAATCTCGTGCCACGTTATAAGCATAGGAAACATAATTGTTGATCTAATGATTTATGGGTCGACGAAAATCATGGGCTTTTAAGTTCCCACTAATTGTATTGAATGATCTTATAGAGAGCTGGCAATCAATTAGAAATCTATTTTCAGCTCTGAACAGAGTACATCAACTAACAATTTTGTAATTAACGTATTCATGGAACAATTAGTGTTCGTATTATTTTCATTTCAATTAAGGTATTCAATTCAGGTTGATAACATCATCTACATAATTATACTCTTTTAAATCTTTTCATTACCTTCAGTTGTTTAAACGTCTGAATACCAATCTGTTTACACATCTGAATACCAATCTCTCTCGTTATTTTTTTCTTGTACCTCTTGAACTACCAACCCTCCTTTACTTATATCTACTCTTATATTAGCACTATCTCCACATGAAGCAACCCTAGTGTTCCGTACGGCTCATTAAAACGTTCACGCGGGGCACGTAATCGTGGATTTACGAGTCGCGAGCCTCCATGTGCCGTATCACTCGCGAATTCATCTTAATTATTTCACTAGGCTTGTAGACCAACGATGATGAGGGTCTGATAATGTTGATAATTATTATGTTTAGGGTTCGCAGATAGGAGAGAAGAATCTAGTTTATTAACGTAAGCTTAACGATATCGGGAGGATGTATGTGGATGATATTGGAGCTTAATTTGAAATGTTTGAAGTTACATAACTAGTATATTATGACAAAAATACGTTGAAAACGTAACGTTTCGAAGTTTTTCTGTAGCCATAATATGCAGCTGAGGTATCCAATACAGGGACCGTACAACCCCGGTTAAGAGTTAAGCCTTTCGAAGGGGTAACCCATTCAATGGGTTACCTTTATCATGATGTAACCTATTGAAAGGGTTTTATACTAGAAACCCATTGAAAGGGTTACATGCCATGATAACCCATTGAATGGGTTTTATACTTGAACCCCAGTGAAAGGATGGGTTATCATGTAACCCTATACCTACTTGAAGCCCAGTAACATGAAAAAATCATAATATTATGTTATTTTGATATCCGCCCAGCACGCGTAGCATGAACAATTCTATCTCTATCCTACCCAGGGACCATTTTCGTTACCATTTTAGAAAAACCTTATCGAAAACCCTTTCAATGGAAAGGGTTTTCGATAGGGTTTTTCTAAGCAGTTAATCAAAAACCCATACGGTCTGGGTAATTTTGAATGGCTTAAATGAAGCCGTTCAAAAGGGTTACCCACACCGTATGGGTTTTTATGGAAAACCCTTTCAAACTTATGGGTTTTTTTAACCGCTTAGAAAAACCCTATCGAAAACCCTCTCAATGGGTAACTAAAATGGTCCCTGATCCATTATAATGTGAGAGGCGATGAACATCTAAGCAATGAAAAACACAGTTGGAAGCTACATATACCTAAATATATTCACCGCAAAAAACACTCGACAGACTCCCAAAAGATTTCAAACTGCCACAAAGAATTCCAACATCCGACATATTCCATTGTAATGGCATTTCCAATTCCGACCATCACTACAATTTTCCTAAGCCCTGAATGTTTTCTGCGAAACGCAAATGAAAAGTGGCGTTGCCGTCGGTTGCGATGTGCGCGCTTAACTACGATGCCTTTTAATTAGTCCTGCATATTAATCAGACTAACGGTCTAAGTTTGAAAATGTACTGGCTAGCGGTTGGGACGGAGTGGTTTAATTGAGAAGAGGCGTTTATTATGAGTATTGATTTTAAAAGATGGCCAATGTATGTGTGAGAATTGGTTTCGACTGTAGTATTTAAAGCCAAATAATTAAATTATTATGTAGCACTGGCAACTTGGTTGCGTTTATCATAACTAATATTATGCGAAAGTGAGTTTGTTTATTTGTTACGCCTTCACGCTAAAACGGCTGAACAGATTTGGATGAAATTTGGCGCATGGGTAGACCATGATTTAGGTTAGGACATAGGTTACTTTTTATACTAGTAGTACAGTTACGAGCACAAATAAATATTTAGTTAGCAAAATTTAAAAGCCATTTTCGCGTGGAATAACGATTGCAACTTTGAGATTAGACCGATGTCAGAATAGTCCAGGTTCCAAAATACTGTGTTCGTAACAACATAAAATTACAATCAATATAGTAGGAGAAAATCACATTTAAAAGTTGCTAAGTTGATACATATTAGTGCTCGTGACTGTACGTTCCCGTGGGATAATTTCCGACCTCCACGCAGGCGAAGCCACGGCTAAAAGCAAGTCGTATTATAAAGATGAGAAGCTAAGTCCAACAATGCAAAAGTAAGGTATAATAATAATATATAGGTAACGTAACCCATAACATAAATAAAGTATGAACTTCATGGCGGAATTCAAGCTACAAAGTACAATGTACTACAAATTAGCCTATTGATACTAAAACAGTAAACCTCAATGAAGACAATGGCCGTATAAATCCATAAATAGCAGCCGTCACTGTCCATCCCCTAAATAACCGTATGTTTCCACACTAACAATAAATTGGCTAAACTAAACAAAGTGTGCGACCATTAACATATTAGATTCGTTGAGCCGAGAGTCTATTTACGGCACGGGCTTTAATTACTTATGCGTTGTGAAAATTCCAATTGAAATTCGGTAATGTTGGTAAGTTCTTAATTAATGATGTCTAGGAAAGTAGAAAATCTATCAAGTCTTACTTGGTTGCAGAAATATCTTGTGTAGAGAACTTAAGAACTCCAGGAAACGAAAATGTTAGCAAAATTATTGTTACAAGAAAATGCTCTTTGTATTTTAACGTCAAGTATAAACCAATTGTCTAAGGAAATAACTTTGAAACAGTAAGCAAGTTTATACTAATACTCAATGAAAATTTATATAATAATAAAACGCTTTCCATAATCCTCTTTACACTTGAGCAAACTCAGTCTTATCTACACGACACAAAGTTGAAATTCCTTCAGTGGTTACGCAAATAATATTTTGTGAAGCGAGTTTGGAATAATAACGCATCGCTTCATTGACAGCGGTTTACTTTACGCTCAATTAGTGGAACGACACACGTGACGTCCCTGAGCCTTACACCCCCCACACCCTCACACCCCTTTAAGTGTCGGTCCCGATTTGGGTGTGGTAGAATTTTGTACTACTGTTTTAAACGTACTCTCTCTCTTATATGCAAATCTGTGGGAAAACAATAATGAGTCCTTCAGAGTTGAAGGGATAGTTATTCTTAGTCCTTTAACAATTATGGACTTTGTTTTTACTATTGAACGTTGACATGACTAGGTATTTAGGGTTTTAATTTAATTTGGTATGTTATAATGTCTTAATGAAATGACTATAGACACAACTCTAAAGTTAAAGTCTAACTTCAAAGTCCTCCCACATAAACAAACATACAAATTAGTTTCGTCACGAAAATGTGCCATCAAACATTTACTCAACATTAAGTTGGTCCAAGAATCCCACCTTGCAGTACCTTCTATACCTACCGCCACTAACATGGCCTGATAATGCAATAAAGCAGAGTTACAACCGAGACAGCGGTCCGAACACCTTGATAAACCATCCTGTGAACATCCCGTACCTCTCGGCACCCGATTTCGCATTGTTTCACCCAAGCGATATTGTCGAATGCCACCTGCCGTTCCTTTTCACAAATGTTCCTCAGTTATCTCAATTTAACGACAGGTAGGTGTGTTATAGCATGAAGGGGGCTTAAAGGAAGGTAGCTTTCTGTCTGAAGTAGGGATGTATCTTCTCTAGTCTGCTGTTACATATTATGTACTTCTTAAAGTTAATAAATAGATTTATGTAAAGTAACCACCTAAGCCGCAACCAAAAATATACCTTTAATTTGTCACAATAAAGACCCTCCAACTAAACCACAAGGTGTACCACGTAATATTCAGACTAGGGTCACAAAACGTGACTACTAACAATATACTCAGTGGTTCTACCGTGAATTATAAATAACAGGAGATTAGGACGCTTGTAATTGGGCAGATTCTGTCTACAGATAACACATCTGACACTCGGTCACGTTCAGGAAAAACGGCAACG
This sequence comes from Tiliacea aurago, assembly GCA_948098905.1. Classification (NCBI taxonomy): domain Eukaryota; kingdom Metazoa; phylum Arthropoda; class Insecta; order Lepidoptera; family Noctuidae; genus Tiliacea; species Tiliacea aurago. The sequence goes on along the minus strand of OX402587.1, from coordinate 3,778,484 downwards.
GTTCACTGTTCAAGGGGACTTATTTGCCATCCTTAAATATAAATTGTAATTTATGGTGTTTTTATTTGAATTTAATTGTATTTAAGTTAAACCAAAAGCATGAAATTACTGGGTCTCTAATCTCATTATTTATTAACATCAAAGCGAAAACTAACAATATTGAAGCTAGGTTTTAATATTTTTATCTTCTCCCATAGACTTGTGTACAAATGAATTCTTCAAGTCCAGCATTTCTGTTGGCTAAATAAATAATACTTTCCTAGAACTTTTATTCCCTACCAACAAAAAAGTTTAAATTATACTATTAGTACCGGAGGTTTTTTCCAACTTGGCTATGAAGATATAATTTGTTTAACGTTGTGAATACTAACTTAGAATGGCTAATGAGAGTTTCTTATAGTCAAAAGGCGTATCATTTTCTGTCCAAGAAAATGTTCAAAGCACAATAAGCTTCGTTAGTAATATTCACTTTGTAAATGGCTTTATTTATTTATTTAGGATCTCCAACAAAGGATACACATATACAATATAAATCACAATAACAATAAAGGTTCTAGAGTACGTGTGCTCCTTCAATTACAAGCTTTGAAGCGCATACAAAGAAGTGAATGGATATCCTACATGATACCGTTAACCAAATCAGTTTATTTGTGATAAATACAAAAATTGCCGATTCTAAAAGCTCAATCGCCACCTGCTCGACCAATTTCAAACAACGTTACACCTACATAAAACAATTATATATTTTTTCAGTAGGCGGCAGGTAATTTTTAAAATAAATACTACCATACTGCGCGGCACGGGTGAGTCATTATAGGTTTTATGGGCCATAACGCGGTCCCTACCTTATAATTCCGACTTATTCAACTACGTGAAAACAAAAATAAATCACGCCATCGATATACTGGAGGGAATGATGGCAGGGGAAGGCGGAAAATGTTGCGTAAATGTACACTATGCTACGGACATGTGCTCATGTGAGGTTCACGGCAAAATGTCGGAGAATTTTGATTACATTGTTTGGATTTTCGATTTTTGTAGGCATTCTAGCAATGTTTCTTTACCATCTTTATTGTTTTTGTTATCTTCCTCAGCTGAAATTATTGTATTGTTCCAAGATATTTCAGTAAAGTTAGTTGTGTTAATCAGAAAAAGCTAAGAAATAATTTCCATCTTATTTTATCAAGAAAATCATTATCGCTTCGAGAAAACGGACTTTTAAGGTTTGAATATTTCTTTTTATTCGAATTTCCCTTTGTAGGTATTGTACTAATTTTCTTTGTAATCATTACGTTCGTAATTTCATTGAGCTATCCGCGTTAATTAGAACAATTTTCTCTTAATCTCGTCCTAAACGACAGAGGGCTCACAAATGCTTTGTCTATCTCCTGTAGGATTCGTACATATTTAGGTAGATAATCTGGACGTTTCGACAAGGGTCTTATTTCGAGTATTGTGTACGACATCTAAGTATCTATCATCGATATAATATACGGAGGTATCTGAGAAAACAGTAAACACTCGTTATATGTGATTATTGAAGCGAAATATAATATTTTTTGTTCTGTGATTTCTTTTTGCGTATCTTTTTCGGGTGCTGTAGTTGCGTAACGACCAATGATACAAATTTTTGATACTGTAACAAGGGAAATGATTATGAATAGATGTCTTTGTAAATTGTTCGCGCGTGAAAAGTTAAAAGAGTCTATTTTGGTAAGCATTGTGATTAATGTGTGAATTTTAGTTGTTCACCTTTGTGGAATGAGAGTACAGGTTGAAAGAATTTAATGCTTTTTTGTTTACTGTTCACTTTTAATATTAATGCAAATCTGTTTAAGTCAAATGATTTCAACCGACTTTGCAATTTCGGACATCTTATTGGGGGATTCACGTCAATCAATCATCCTTTCATGAATATTACTTCATCTCTTGGCAGTAAATTAAGAAATTATATTAAACTTAAACAAAAGCCCATCCATTTTTGTAGCACGCCATCAGTTTTTGAGTAATGCGTCGAGAAGAATATCCCGGGTCTTATAGCGTTCCCTTCCCATTGATGCCACGGCGCTTATTAAATTTCCCATGAAAAAGTGTCGAGGGAAACAAAATGAATCGCCCTTTACGCTAGTTAAAATTAGCTTAATATTTTCATCTTACTTTAGATTTTATTACGGAGAAAGGTTATTGTTATTAATGTATAACGTCATAGCAAAAGTGTAAGAGTATATTATTCATAATTTTCATTAGCATCATCGTAAGTTTTAATTCCTTTAAAATAAGCACTAAAAGTGAATAATATCTCAAATTAACCATCCAGCAAGCCGCAAAACCTAAAAAAAAAGACTACGTTCTAAAATCAAAAGCTTCAACCGCCAATATCAGAGAAGAGTGACGTAATGCCAGCGGAACGGCGGACGCTGATTGGCGTTCGAATTTGATCCGACGCGGCGACGGCGACGTTGAAACCGAACTGCAGGCTGACGTCACTTGATGCGTCGCTGACGGACCAATATACTGACGTTTATTGGTTTAGAGTTCCGGGAGATTTTATTAGGAAGTTTGGGGTGAAGCTGATAATGGCTAAACGATAATTGATGAAAAGGGTAATGAATGGTTCGTTTTAGAATGGGTACCTTGTTATTTTGTTAAAATTGTGACGAAATGTGATACTGGTTTATGAAAACGTAAGCATTAACGAAGAAGTTAAAGAAATAACTGAAATTAAATCTTTGTTTGTTCTAACGGTAAAGGTTCTTTACTGTAACACAATATAAAGAGCAAAGAACTAAGAAGTAACTAAGAGGTATGTCTAACATAACATAAGACAAAATGAATATGGACCAAATTACAGATGACATAGGTAGAAACAAACGTCATCTTAGTGCCACCAATATGAATAATGCTGATACCCATACTAACAATACATTTAATAAAAACAAAGCTCATAATACCTCCAAAACAGATTATAATAGGACGTCTAGACACAAGGCAGGGTCTTACATCATCGCTTATGTGTTGCCCAAGCCTAATGAAAATGTTTGCCTATCATATTTCACTTGGTACAATAATTTACCGGACAAATTGAGAAATTTATCGTTTTTCTGAAGCAAGAAAAGAAAAATACTGAGCTAGTTATATATAGAAGACAAGAGAAATTCAACAGAGAGAAAACAATTAAATGTACAACGGTATTATCACAATTAGCGATCTCTGGCAGCAACCTGAGGATGAACGTAATTATACTGCGCAGTTTATACAGTCCAGTAATCAACAGGAAACATTTATACTTAACCGAAATTAATTGAATACTGAAATATTATTCTCATTTAAACAGCTTGCAAATATGGATGTACAAAAGTCCGCGAGGCCTTGAATTTATCAAATAACTTCTCCCGCTCTGGGCGGAGCGGGAGGGCGTGTCAGACTTTTACTGACAAAAACCCACCCGTGTTCCTTCAAATGCCTGTGTGCCAGGGCCACGATATTCATTTCGGACAGGCTCGTAACCCTGGCAGGCATTGGCCCTTTCGGACCCCGTCAATTGGTGCTGACATCTCTTTAAGGCGCGCGTGTCCTTATCGGACGGCGAGCTACCCATCGCTCACCGTCCGCAAGCCCGCGCCTATGGTGGCCGGGAATCGGCCTGCGATTCCCGACGCCCGGGGCGTCTCCTGCGGCGACTAAGGGCGTTACTGCTTCGCAGAAGGAGGTGACGGCCTCCCATGCACTCTCGCTCCAAACCATGGCCTGAACCAGGGCCGCACGCGAGAGACCACCGCTGCCGATCGCCTCCGTGACACGGTGGTGGACTTAAGCTGAGCTTTGCATTTGTGTGAGTGCACATAGATAGTGTAGCTGTGACCTCGGCCTAGAGCACGACGCGTCCTTTGCTTGGTTTAAACCGGCTTACACCGGTTTTTTTATCGGTTTATACTCTACTTTTGGTAATCACTCACACAAATGCAAAGCTCAGCTTAGTCCTCGCGGACTGTAACTACGTTTTGCCTGCGCCTTCTCCCGCGTGGAGGTCGGAAATAATCCTACGAGAAACGTACTACCGGAATAAATGGTATCCTATGTATTAATTCAGGTTATAAATTATCTGTGTGCTAGTAATAGGATTTCATCCAAATGTTATTAGTAGCATAATAATAATGATTGAAATATTATCGTGAATTCATGCAAGCCTAGTACTTTTTGTTAGGTTACTGCTCAGAAATTTCACAACGTGTTGTGAACAGAATACAGTCTTATAAGCATGCGACGTACTACCGGTATAAAAAGTATCATATGTGTCCCAAACCAGGTCATGGTCTACCCATGTTTCCTCAATCATCTAGTGTCTACGTCAAAAAATAACTTATTGGCATAATTATACTAAAGGGTACTTACTCTTTCTAACACTCAGGATGTTTGTATAGAAAAAATAAAAATAAAATAATGCGTTGCATTGTTTATTTCTTGTTTTCCCTCTATCTAGATAAAGGTCTGTGCAAAGCATAAATGACATATGATAAATGCATGAAAATGACGGGCAGTGACAATGATTATTAAAGATAAAGAATGTGCTGCCATTACATACTTTTAAAACTGGACTGATCTATTGATTTAAAAAATGAAATGGATACATAAATAATTATTAATTAGCGTGTTCATTACAGTCTAGTTATTATTCGACATGCTTTAAACGCAGCTTTAATATTTTAAATTCTAAAAATACTCACGGAATCATATCCAGTCTTATTGTTAGCAATTGTCACCAATGGAGGGAAATACCTCAAGTAGCAAAATTGTCATCACCAGGGGTTTTTGAGTGTTGTGCTAATGAGCTTATAAATTATAAATTAATAGTCATATGTATCTATAGAGTACCAAATGCTAGGAATTTAAATGATTGTTTTGATAAACTTGAAAAGTTACTCTTACATGTATCCAACAGGCATTCTAAGAAAATTGTAATTGCAGGCGATTTTAATATCGATATTTTAAAACCGAATAATAATACGGTTACACTGGAGTGTATGCTTCTAAATTTCAATTTAAAACTAGCCCTTAAGCAGCCAACCCGAATGGCTAGCAAGACGTGCATAGACAATTTTGCGCATAATTTTAAAAGGACTTGTAAAACTGACGTATTGGAATTTGCATTATCAGACCATACAGCACAATTACTTCAGTGCCCAGTACCCAATATATGCAGTATAAAATACTGGTATATAACTAGAAGGGATTATAGTAACGAAAATATAGTAAAATTTAAAAATAGCTTAAGCAGTCTCAATTTTACAGAGATTTACCTTACTGAAGATCCCAATGTAGCTTACAGTGAATTCATCGACACTTTTAAATTGTTCTACGACTTCTGCTTTCCGTTTAAAAAAATTAAAATTAACTTATTAAATAAACCTAAATGGCTATCACATGGCGTTAAATTGTGCAGTAAGAAAAAAAGAAAACTTTTATGGCAATTCAGATTGAAACCTAACCGTGAAAATAAAAGAAAATTCGCTACTTATTCTAAACTCTATAATAAAATTATTAATCTTACTCAAAAAGCACAGAATAATTACAAAATACAACAATCTAAAAATAAATCAAATACTACGTGGCAAGTAATAAATCAGACTAAATACAATAACCCCAAACAACAAATTGAAAAACTTAAAGCTGATAATCAAATTATATACAAACCTTTGGATATTGCTAATGCTTTTAATGACTTTTTTGTAGACAAAATACATCCAAAAATAGATGCTGAATTTAAGCCAAAGTCATGCATGTCATCTGTAGCACAAAAATCAATGTTTATGGCCCCTAGCACACCACACGATATATTTAAAATTATAATGTCCTTAAAAAATACTAGCAGTGTAGGTATTGATGGAATCGCTACAAAGATACTGAAGTCAGTGTCAACTGAGATATGCGATCATTTAAGTCACTTAATTAACCTAAGTATTTGTGCGGGTATATATCCAGAAGCTCTAAAAACATCTCTAAATAAACCATTATTTAAGAAAGAAGATAAGGAAATGATGGAATGTTACAGACCCATTTCACTTATTCCGGTTATATCAAAGATATTTGAGAAATACATCTACAAAGAATTATATAACTACATTGAAAAAAATAATATACTTTGTGAAGAACAAAAAGGATTTAGACAGCACAGAAACATTAACATGGCAATTTATGACTTTTTGTATACCATTATTAGAAATGTGGATAAACGATCACCCGTATGTGCCATATTTTGTGATATGACTCAGGCGTTTGATTATGTACATTATAATACATTGCTAAATAAATTAGAAGCATACGGCATTAGAGGTAACGTGCTCGAACTCATAAAGTCGTATTTAGAAAACAGAACGCAAATAACCGAAATTAGTCGCATTAATATAATTAATAAACATGAAGAGATATCAAGATCACGAGAACGTAAAATCGCCCTGTGGTACACCGATGTACCACAGGAACGGTTCTGGGCCCTTTTTTATTTATATTATATGTAAATGACATACCTGTGTCCATTGAACAACCTTTGACTATGTTTGCTGATGATAGCACAATAAAGATCCCCTGTAAAATTGCAATTACCTATGAAAATGACATAAATGACTCCCTTGACTGTATAATTAAATGGCTAGACAGAAATAATTTGAATATAAATTTAAGTAAGACAAAAATAATGCACTTTAGACAACGTACGCCTGGCGTAACTAATTTTGACATACATTATAAAAACTACAATATTGACGAAGCAAATGATACTAAATTTTTGGGACTACAGATAGACTACAAATTAAATTGGAAAGGACATATAGATGTCGGTCTATTTTCTTACAAATTAAAATAATTAAAGATACCGTGAAATGAAGAATTAAATACATTGGTAGAATGGAACGTAAGATGATTGAATGAGAGCGGAAGTGTGTGTGAATGAGAGAGGAGTGGAATGGGAGATGGAAGAAACGAGCTAACGACGTAAGATATAACTACGAAGATTAAATTTTGTATTTTGTGTTTTACGAGCCAAATAAAAGAAGATATCATTAAAAAGTGTTTTTCTGGTCAAGCCCATCTCCTACAATTGGGGGCAACGTCCGGGATTGACTGGAAACATTTGGCTGCAGCGGATCGCTGGCGGGTGCCACGCGGTACGCAACACGAAACAAAGAAGAAAGACGAAAGACGAAGTAGCTGAGTAATAAGCGGCGAGGTGGCTGCTACTATTCGCTACAAACGAAGATTTCCACAAGAAGATGCCTGTGGATAAGGAGATTAGGGGTGTGGACACCGGAATACCTACCGGCACCGGTGCGGCCGCGTCGGTAGGGGCGTCGACCATGATGTCGCTGGATACTACGTACGGCATAGGCAAATTTAGTGGCGAGAACAAAACCTATTCTTCGTTAAAATGGGCTGCCGACATCGAGGATAATGCTGAAATATTTGGTTGGAGCAACCAGCAGAAGCTTATCATAGCTCGACGGTCGCTCGTGGGTACAGCGGAGTTGTGGCTTAAATCCGAGAAAACGTATAAGTCATACGATGATTTGAAGACAGCTGTTCTCAAAGAGTTTCCGGAAGCACTAAATTCAAAAGAAATGCATGAATTCATGGCAAGCCGACAGAAAAAGAAAGACGAAACTGTGTATCAATATATGCTCATTATGAAAGAGTTGGGTAAAAGGGCAAGATTTCCTGATTACATTGCTATACAATACATAATAGACGGAATAACTGATTACGAAAGCAATAAGGCTATATTATACGGAATCACATCGTACAGCGTGCTGAAAGAAAAACTCTCAATTTACGAGACAATGAAGTCAAAGATGAAAAAAGGCAACGACAGCAAGCATTGTGCGCCCAGTGCGAGTAAACAAAGCGGTGGCAGCAAGCAGAAAACATCAGGCGAAAAGCGGTCATCACCATCCGGTCGTGTGTGTTTTAAGTGTGGCGAAAAGGATCATATGGCCAGTCAGTGTCCGAATGGCGTGAAATGTTTTCGGTGCAATAAGTTCGGTCACCTAAGTAAAGATTGCAGCGGCCATGTTGTTCCAGTTGTTCATATCGCATCAAGATCGAATTCAAAGAACGAAAGCGGAACTGGACATTTAATGTGTGTGACCGATAATGTTGGTAGCAGTGACAACACGGAACGAGTGAAAGAGTTGAACGACGAAGCCGACGGACCGAATGGATCAACCAGAGACATTTGTGATGTTGGTAGTTGTCAAAGCCGTAGCTGTCAAAATCACTTTGACGTTTTGAACGTAAACAACAACAATTCGAACAAGTCTGTGAAAACTGTTAAAATGTGCGGTGTTACTGTTGATGCGTTAATAGATACGGGCTGTGACTATAATTTAATAACGTCTGAATTGTTTTTCGAGTTAAGCGACGTCGCATACGTCAAAGATAAAGTTATACTAACGGGACTAGGATCGGCGAAGGTCACTCTGGGTAAGTTCACAACATTTATAGAAGTTGACAATAATAGTTTCGAAACTTATTTTTATATTGTTCCATCAGGTGTTATTCCCTATCAGGTCATATTAGGTCAATCTTTCTTGGTAAATGCGACTATCTTATTAGACAAGGGTGCAGTCAAGCTTATGCCACAAGATGATTACAGTCTGTGTTTGTTAAGTTTACCTAGCGAATCTGAGGAGCGTATTCCTCAGATCCCTGCGGTTCAAGAGCTCATTGACAACTATAAGCCATTAAAGATTAAGGAGGCACCTATCAAATTAAAGATTATTATGAAAGATGACATCCCAGTTGCTCAGCGTCCAAGAAGATTAGCTATCAAAGAAGAAGAAGTAGTTAAGCAACAGGTTGAGGAATGGTTAGAGAAGGGAATAATAAGATCTAGCTATTCGGAGTATGCAAGTCCATTAGTACTAGTCAAGAAGAAAGATGGTAGCATTAGAGTTTGTGTAGATTACAGAAAAGTAAATCAAAAGATGGTTAAAGATGAGTTTCCCTTACCAGTCATAGAGGATCATATTGATAAATTGAGTAAATCAAAAGTTTTTAGTACACTGGATTTGAAAAATGTTTTTTTCATTTGCCTGTGGATGAGGACTCGGTGAAGTACACTTCATTTGTGACTAGCAGTCCAGAAGGACAATATGAGTTTTTACGGGCACCTTTTGGTCTGTCTATATGTCCAAAATACTTCAGTAGGTTCATTAACATCATGTTTAGAGATTTAGTTGCTCAGGGAATAGTTTAAATTTTTATAGATGATATTGTAGCCCTCGCTAAAGACGAAAAAGAGGCTCTAGATCATCTCAGTCTAGTTTTAAATGTTGCTTCTGAATATGGGTTAGAAATTAATTGGAAAAAGTGTCAGCTATTACAAAGAAAAGTAGAATATTTAGGTCATGTTATTGAAAATGGTACTGTCAAACCGTCACCTGGTAAGACTACTGCCATTGCTCATTTTCCAGAACCAAAGTCACCCAAGCAGGTTCATAGTTTTGTGGGGTTAACATCATACTTTCGCAAGTATATCGAAAGTTATGCAATAATAGCTAGACCACTAACTGAATTAATAAAGAAAGATAAGGCATTTTACTTTGGAGAAGAAAAGAGAAGAGCATTTGAAATTTTGAAAACTAAACTTTGCAGTGAACCTGTGTTGAAAATATTTGAAGTTGGCTTGGACACAGAGGTGCATACAGATGCATCAAAGTATGGATTTGGAGCAATTCTTATGCAGAAAGATAGTCAAGATGGAAAATTACATCCTATTCATTACATGAGTAAGAAGACCAGTGTTACTGAACAAAATTATCATAGCTATGAGCTCGAAGCCTTAGCAGTGGTTGAAGGTGTTAAGAAGTTTAGAAAGTATTTATTTGGGATTCACTTTAAGATTGTGACTGACTGTTCAGCATTTCAGAAGACGTTATATAAAAATGCAATATCTACCGTCTTATTCCTTCAAGATTTTGATTATGAAATAGTTCATCGGTCAGGAAAGAAGATGTCACATGCAGATGCACTAAGCAGAAACCCACATGCTTACCTTATCCAGTCAGGATTGCATGCAAGAATATGTAAAGCTCATAAGGAAGACGAAAATTTAAATTTAATAAGGGATATTTTGAAGGAGAAAGAATACAAAGATTTTTACATTGAAAATGATTTAGTTTACAAAGGAGTAGAAAAGAAATTGGTTATACCAGAGATCATGGATACTGAAATTATAAGAAGAGCTCATGAAGTAGGCCATTTTGGCAAGAAGAAGACCATTGATATGATAGAAAAAGATTATTACATAAAAGATTTAACTAAGAAGGTAGATAAAATAATATTGGGATGCATTCCATGTATTTTGGCCTGTAAGAAGGAGGGAAAACAAGAAGGCTTTCTCAACCCTATAGAAAAAGGAGAACTTCCATTAGAGACGCTGCACTGTGATCATCTTGGTCCATTGGATGTTACGAAGAAATTGTATAACTACATGTTTACTGTCATTGATGGTTATACTAAATTCGTTTGGATAAATCCCACAAAGAGTTTAACAGCTAAAGAAACAGTTGACAGACTGAAAACTCATCAGAAGGATTATGGAAATCCATCAAGAATTATCACTGATAAAGGGACAGCCTTTACAGGAAAGGAATTTCAAGATTACTGTAACCAAGAAGGTATTCAGCATCACACAGTCACTACAGGCATTCCAAGGGGCAACGGACAGGTTGAGCGCATGCATAGAGTAATTATCTCTGTGTTAACTAAGATGTGTGTACAGGAACCAACGCATTGGTATAAGCACGTTAGTCATGTTCAAAGGGCTATCAATAGTACCTATCAGAGATCAATAAATACCTCACCTTTTTACTTGTTTATTGGAACAAAGATGAAACAGAAAGAAGATGTTCCAATTTTGGAATTAATAGAAGAAGAATGCAGACAAGATTTTATTGGAAAACGACATAATTTAAGACAGGAAGCTAAAGCACAGATTCTAAAAGTACAAGAAGAAAATATCAAGTCATATAATAAAAAAAGGAAAGAAGAAAAAGAATATGAAGAAGGGGACATAGTTGCCATTCGCAGAACACAATTTGGAAATGCAATGAAACTAAAACCAACATTTTTAGGGCCGTATAAAGTTGTCAAGAAAGTAGGTAAAGGAAGGTATCATGTGCAGAAAGAAGACCTTAATACGGAAGGACCTCTTAAGACTTCAACAGGTGCAGACTGTATGAAATTGTGGCCATGAGTTTTTTTTTGCATTTCACTGTCAGACTAGTTTATATCTTACTCATTCTATTTTGTCTAATAGAATGTGATAGGTGGATGTTAGGTATATTAGGTGGGATAACCTTCATCAAATCTTTTCTTAACAATGTGGTATAACTTAATCTTTGATGTGTCAGTGTGACTTTGAAATATTGTTTAAAATTTTATTGTTGCTTTATGAAGTATGTACTTATCTAACTTAGAGTCACTGTAAAAATTAAAGTTAAGATGTGGATTATTCTGTTACTTAGACGAAGTAACTCATCATTGTTGTTGTAATAAACTTAATTTTGTTGTAGTTCTGTATCAATGACTAAGGCCACATAAACAAATGTTAATATAAAATGTGCCATGTAAACAAGATATTATTTTTCCTTTAATGAGATGTAACACATTGTGGTGTTGCATAACAAGGTTGCAGTACTTATTAATTTACTTTAATTTTAGTAGCTGAAGTGCATGTTATTAATTATTATCAACTTAAACTCATAAGTTTCATAGCTTTTTAAGTAGAGCTGTATAAAAGTTCAAGGTAAGATGATGAAGTATGTAAGGCGGTAAGGATGATAGAGGATATTTTTTTGTTGTTAAATTTAAGAGAATAATTTTATGTTGTTTCATTTCACAAACTAAGTTGTATTATTGTATCATTGTTGCCAAGTTCCACAAAGTTTTGTTGTAAATTTAGGATTTAAACGGTTGTTGTGTAAGAGAGTTCTCAGAAGTAATTAGATGCTTTTAAAATTATGAACCAGTGTATTGTTAGCAGAAATAAAGTAATTTAGTTTAACTTAGCATAGTCTGAGGTCAGACTATAAGGGCAGGATGGCCGAACTGTGGGTCTATTTTCTTACAAATTAAAATAATTAAAGATACCGTGAAATGAAGAATTAAATTCATTGGTAGAATGGAACGTAAGATGATTGAATGAGAGGGGGAGTGTGTGTGAATGAGAGAGGAGTGGAATGGGAGATGGAAGAAACGAGCTAACGACGTAAGATATAACTACGAAGATTAAATTTTGTATTTTGTGTTTTACGAGCCAAATAAAAGAAGATATCATTAAAAAGTGTTTTTCTGGTCAAGCCCATCTCCTACATAGATATATTGTGTAAAAAATTAAGTTCATCTGCATACGTTTTATATAAATTATCCTACATAGTAGATGCCAAAACACTTCTTATGGCTTACCACGGTATAGTTGAATCGCAATTACGATATGGTGTAATTTTCTGGGCGAATTCAACAAATAAAGACACAGCATTTAAGGCCCAAAAAAGATGTCTCCGATCAATGTTTAACCTTAAAACCACAGACAGTTGCAAACCTTATTTTAAGCAATACAATATCCTGACTCTTCCTTGTATCTATATTTTCGAAGTAGCTATGTTTGTTAAGCAAAGTCCAAGTCGTTTTGAACGTCTAGCTGATGTATTCCCTAGAAATAGACGTGACAATAGTAAATTATGCCAATTAACGTGTCAAACTACTTTGGTGCGCAAAAGTGTCTACTGTATGGCCCCAATTATATATAATAAATTACCAAGTAGTTGGAGAGAATTAACAACAGTGCAGTTCAAGAGTAGACTACGTACATTTTTAATGGATAAGACGTACTACAGTGTGACTGAGTTTTTATCGGAAAATTATTTTTGCTGAATTACTTTTATAATGGATTTGCCTTTGGTTATAGGTACTTTAATAATGTAAATGTTTGCATGCCGAATGGTGAAATATGGCTGACCTTTAATGTATCTTGTCACCTATTATGTATTACCCATATTTGCAAAATAAATGTCTATTCTATTCTATTCTATCAATTGGGACATGCTTAAAATAAGCATGTCCCAATTACCATCATATTTCCAAAACTGGCAACATAACTCTCTCCCCGAATACTTGAATCAAAATAATAATCTTTTAAATTGAAATATTTTCTGCAATGTTTTACCAAGTAACGAAAGCTGTGGTAGGATTTCAAATATTATCAGTTATTTTTTTTATATAATTTTCTCTTTGTCCGTGCTAGCCCACAATTTATCCATGTCCTTTCATCCAAATCCGTCCATCTACTAAAATTAGCAACTCACCATTAATAATTGACCATCGCAGTCACATTTCACACATAGCCTTCAATTTAACTGTATGTTAACGTAATTAATTTACAACTACCCTACATAAAACGATCGTTAAACAAAAGACCGAATGTATTCAAATTGCATCCTTTACGTTGCGGTCTTTAATCAACCCCGGCTGTAAACATTTCATCCCCTTTCAGAATTACTATGGAGAAGTTGACGGCATTACTGATAATTGTAACGTAGTCGAGTAATGCTTGATGAGAAGCGGAATTTAAATAAGGAAGTCGAAAGTTACAAATTTATAATTTTAAAGACAGGAGGAAGGTAAGGTTTTATTTTTTATAAAGAAAAGTTTTTTTTTGTTGCTAATTTTTACTTCAGCCGTTTACCATTGTAAGATTTGTACATAAATTATGGCATGGTTCCGAGATTGCGACATTTTTTCTTGCGAATATGGAAAATGATGATCACAATCCACGAATTTATAAGTAAATTCTAAAACGGTTTTTTGGTCATGAAAAATATTTACTACGAGTATCTATCACCTAGAACATTTTCATTAGAAGTCGGTCCAGCAATAATAATTCTATCGCACCACGCTCCAACCTCTTACAAAATAAATGGTGCGATCTTGTGCGAATATGATCTATGGCATGTTATCTGTATTGTGCGTACCCTGGCACATATTAATTTGGCCACAATGCCAAAATCGTGGTTAATGGCAGCCGTGTTCCCCCGCGGCCCGTATCTTGGCTTTATTGCCCAAATTTTCTTTATTACACAACTTATGAATGATAGCAAGGAGCGGCCTTTAGCTACTAATAAAAATGTGGTAATTAAATCTTTGGAGAATTTTCCGCCGTTTTAGGGGATAATAATTTGGACGAACAGCGCTTTTTTAAGGCTGTTTTATTCATTAAATATAATAACATGAATTAAAGCTTGGACTGTGTGTTTAAAAAAAGTCCCGAAACATTGCTTTAGGCTACATGGTGACGTATTTTAAAAGCAAGGCAGAAAGTTGATAATGGTAGAGAAAAAAGTAAAGTAAATAATACCAGCCCGGCGCCATCTAGTTCTTAAACATTGACTCAAAATTACTTACAGAAATAAAGATCACTTCAAATTCAAATAATTTATTGTGGATCATATTTTCATAAGATGTTGTGTTAGGTACAGGTAAGTCTGCCGTCTCGCCATTGAGGCATACAAAATTCATATCATAAGTTCGGTACATAGATCAAATACAATATCAAATACAATACATCAAATTATCATGCAATACATTAAGATTAAATTAGTAGATATAATAATACTTATGTCAAATTACAAATTAGTCATTTTACAAAATAGTGTGATTCGATGTCATTTAGAAATTCTTTTATTGTCGTCGCAACGTCTTTCTTAATGGCTACATTTCAATATCCATTAATAAACCCAACTACCGCTTTTAATTAGTTAAACAGACTTCTCGCAAACCGGCTTGACTTCCAAAGTGTGGTCAATCTAACAACTTTGAACAAGAACAAGACCATACTCCTCATGATTACTATACACATATTCATGAACACAGACGGTCTATACTAAGTTATATCGACAAAGTGCAAACTAGATCTGAACGCGGTTATTGGCTCCCAACTTCGCTGCAGTTTAAATATTGGCTCTCGAGATTAAGTTTAACTCTTATACCGACATTAACATTTGGATATTCTGGTAGTGTGTCTTACAATGTTGTTTGAGTATTCGGCTTTATCGACAGTACGTTTCGTTGCTTTACTTTAATACGATTGGGAATATTAAGTACTGATTTTGATTGATTTAGTTTAATTTTAAGTTCTTTGACAATGACGTGGTCGTCATTATTTGTGTCAACTTGCATGATTATACCTATTTGAATGAACAAACTAAGGAGTGAAATCTTCTAAATCTGTGTGTATGTTTACATTAACGAACCAATCCCAGTGTGAGTAAATCTTTTTCTCTTGTTTTTATCTATTAATAAATTGTTGTTTTGTGTTGTTCAGTATAGAGATATGAGGAACAGGGTGTATTGTTCACTCATCCTCCATAGAAATGGGAGGATCCACCGACCAGACGTGTGTTGTGTCTGGTGGCCGACGGGACGTTGTATAATTATGCTAGTCGCGCGGCAAACTCTGCTTGCGCGAAGCAGGATTTTGCGTGACGTCAGTGTGATGCGTAGTTCGCATGTGGCGATGTAGATGCCGCCACAGTATAATTATTCTATTATGCTATTTCATTTTATACTTCATCTTTCTCCTTTACTAACCTCGCTTCATCATTTATATTAAAAACCACAATAACACTCAAGATATTTAATTTCATCCCTAAATAAATAATTACCAGCCAAGACATCGTAAAGAGAAACGAGATGCCTATTCTCATAATTAAATCTTTACACTGTAACACGATAGCTAATAGTCATATCTATTGCCAGTAAAGCGTCAGTTCAGTGTCGAAGCGTCAGAATTACGGCCCGTTTATACGTCATAAATAGTTAGCATCGATCGGCTACGTCTCTTAAACGTCGCGTGTGAAGCGACCCGCGATGTCGATATTCGAAGCCGTGGACTTTGTTGGAAATGAGTTTAAAAACATCGCCTTTTTTACTTTCTCTTTTAGACGTAAAAAGTTAGAATGAAATTGTGTCGCTTTGGAGTGTTACTATGAGGAAGATGGATACCTACAACAGAGTTCGTATCCATGTCCCTTACAGGACTATCATTGCTGAAAGGGTTACGTAAGACTTGTGTTTACTTTGGGTTCTCAATTACATTTTTCTTTTGTGAAATCAGGTGAGTGTGTGTAAATGCCACTTGGTTTTAACATCATATTTCGTGAATAACACGGGTATCCCATACAACACGTACTTACTAATTAAGTATCCATCGATAACTAAATCAATCGTGATTTTACGACCGCCAATAAAACTCGTGTTTGTTTATTTGTCGAAGACCTAAAACCTACACCAACATCGTGCAATCAGCCTATTGTCATTCAGATACTTCAATCAATTCATAACAAAGATAATCTTTACGACACAACATCGGAAATGAAACAACAAAGGAAAGGGAATCGCTCCATTTAAACGTTACTATCAGTAGAGACTTTACGAGCACTCGTAAATCAACATTGTATCGCTCACAGAATAGGTCCCCGCCTGCACTTAAATAATTCATGTTGGTAGCCTTTAAGGGTGCAGTGTTCTGCCTATAATGTGTTGGGGTTAAAGGGTGAGCAGAGCTTTAATACCTATCATTATCACTTCACCTTTCTCTACTATAAACTTACACAAATCACGCGCACTTACACACACTAGTTTTTGAATTATTTCAGTTTTTTCTTGTTTAAGATCATTCATTGATGTATGTTTTTGCATGTAGTTTGGGCTAAAATGTTCCGTTTGGTGCCGGACGTAAAGAATAGCACCATCCCATTTCTTCCCGTGGGTGTCGTAAAAGGCGATAAGGGACTTACTAAAGAATGGGCAGCAGCGTTCTCTATGCATTTTTAAAACTATTCTGCGTTCGCCAACCCGACTGCCCAAGCGTGGCGATTATGGCAAATCCCCCGTTTTTGGGGGAGACCTATGTCCAGCAGTGGACGTCTTTCGGCTGAAATGATTGGGCTAAAATGTATTATTGTCTGATTTGAGGGGTCTGGCGCTGTATGCCGAGTTACACGGGGGTATACTCCGAAGCGTTAATCCGCGTATCGGCCGAATGTTCGGCCGTTTTATAACTTCCATAGTTTCCTTTTTTGACTTTGAATCCTTAACCGGCTTAGTCACATTATTGACTTTGGCTTATCTCTTTGACTGTCGTTATTTTTTTTTTTATAGTTAGCCTTCGTCAAGCAACGGCCGAACATTCGGCCGATACTTCGGATTTATGTTCGGATTAGACCCCCAGGACTCTTCCTAGTTCGGCTACTTACAGATGGTCCCATGTTATGTACTCCCTATTACTAGCCTATAAGTATGTGTAATCCGCTGTATTATTTTTGGTGAAATAAATAAATTATTATAAACATTTTATGAACTATTTTGGGTTTCAATTACTGGATAATACTGACCTACTTTGTATTTAAAAGACGAGAATGTCTATCATATGAAATTCCTGCAACTAAATCATGAAACGTAGGTAATCATTATTTTGGGTGTTAAGCTAGTTCAGTCTGTAAACCAAACCACTTGGCTATCATCTTACTGATACTATTATGAAACTAGGAGATTATAATACGTTAGAAACACATGCAATTGACACCCACAACATAACACTGCTGATGTCTATAAATGTCGGTTATTTTAAGTTTTTATGTGATACAATGCATATTTAAAAGAGTTCACTACCATTTCCTCACAAAAAAAAATCACGTAGGTCTAGGATAATGTTATTTCCGACTATTTTATTGGTAAAGTGCCGAGTTTGTGACAAAAAGTTGATTTATTCAAAGTCAAAGTCAAATTGTTTATTTCAAACAGGCACATACTCGTAAAAGGCACTTTTGAACGTCAATATTTCCAAAAAAAAATAGAATTGATTCTAGCCCCTTCCAAAATGTAGTTTCGTATGGAGAAGAATGGGCAAGAAACTCCACCGGTACTCTTTTAAAATCTTGTACAATATTTTTATAGGTACATTAATTATATAATTATATGTGAAGACGATGCACCTAGAATAAAATTACTATACCACAATAGGTAATAAAAAGAGTTAAGAATGAAGCAATGACAGATAAATTAATTATGTGATAGAACATGGTGCTCACATATTTACAAAAATTGTAAAAAATATATACGATTTCCTAAAAAATAACAATAATATCAGTGTGAGTTAAGGTAAGGTAATTCCGTTCTAATACCAACAACTAATACCACTGGTATTTGTTTCAACAAAATTTTATTTATTTTCTATTCATAACGGATCTCTGTATACGAATACTAACTACTTTAATTTGGTACAGTCAGCTTAGTCAAACCTAATCCACTTTTATTTTTGTTTTCTAATATTTTTATATATTTTGATGATTAAACAGATTTTTTTTTAAAGGTCTTATAATTGCATATAAAGCATGTTAGCTGACTGTACCTTAATATCTTGTAACTTGTTTTGGTATTAGTTTAAACAATAGTGTCCGTTCAAAAAGTTTAAGGTTTTTAATACGTAGCTGCTCAATGTTTCCTCAATATTAATGATCAATTTATAGTGAAAACATTTAATATTTACGACGAAACGTTATTAAATGCATGTGGAGATTGAAATCTTGTTTATACAGGCAAGCAATATTGTATAATATACTTTAGTGGTCACCCAATAGATATCGAAAAGTACACTTTAATATTATCATATCGAAATTATTGCGATAGAAGGTAATTATGGGACGTAATCCGCTAACTTCTTACATCTAATTACATAAAAGTCAACTCCAACGTTACATACAGTGGTGGCCCAGTGGTATTGGCCCAGACTTACGAATTCGAACCCAGGCAGGCTTTGTGTTCACGGAGGCGATTGGCGGCGGCGATTTCTCGCGTCCGGGCCTGGTTCAGGCCATGGTTTGGGAGTGAGAGTGCATGGGAGGCCGTCACCTCCTTCTGCGAAGCCTTAATGCTCGCAAAGGAGGAGGCGGAACGCGTGAGGGTGAGGCAGGGTTCGCGCCCTCACGCCCTTAGCCGCCGCAGGAGACGCCCCCGGCGTCGGGAGTCGCAAGCTGATATCCGGCCCCCCTAGGCGCGGGCCTGCGGACGGTGTGCGATGGATGGTAGCTCGCCGTCCGATAAGGACCAGGCCCGGGTCGACGGCACGTTGTGTTTCACGCGCGCCTCAAAGAGATGTCAGCACCAACTGATGGGGTCCGTTAGGGCCAATGCCTGCCCGGGTTGCGAGTTTTTCCGAAAGGGATATCGTGGCCCCGGCAAACAGGCAACGGAAGAAACACGGGTGGGTTTTAGTCAGTAAAAGTCTGACACGCCCTCCCGCTCCGCCCAGAGCGGGAGAAGTTATCTGATTCTTTTTTTTAATTTCTCACCCAAAAAAAAAGGCAGGCTTTGTGTATAAAATTTTATCACCACTGCTCTTAAAACGGTGAAGGAAAACATCGTGAGGAAACCGGCATGACTAGAAAAATCGAAGACATGTAACATTCCCGTTCTGGGCCCGCGTGGTGGACTACAGCCCACTCCCTCTCACAGAGAGGAGGCCTGTTTCCCAGCAGTGGGAACATCATAGGCTGATTATGCAACTTCCAACGCTAAAATATTTTGGTTCTAGGTTTCTTGCTACATAATTTAGTATTTATTAGTAACTCAAAATTCTACTACCTTTTAATGAACATTCATCATAATAATATCTTCTTTTTACCCGACTGCAGCGAAGCCAAAAAAGGAGGGTTATGTGTTTCACCTGTATGTATGTAACATAAGCTGAAAAGATTTTTTTTTTTTTTTTAATAACGTTGCCCCACACTAGGAATTTCTCCTGTATTGTGGGTGCGTTTACAAACATTTAAACTCACATACACAAACAGCCAGACCCGGAACAACTACTTGTAGATCATACAAATATTTGTTCCGTGCGGGAATCGAACCCGCAACACGCAGCGCAGCAGTCAATCGCTTAACCACTGCACCAACCGTGTCGTCAAAAGAGAAAAGAAAACGAGTATCCTTTATGTACCAAAAATAAATAAATGCAGTCAGAGGCAAATTTTAAGGCGTTCGTAACATCTTGGATGCCTCCGACTGCATTTATTTATTTTTGGTACGTTCGTCGTTTTCTTTTCATCTTGTTTCTATCTTTTCAGTTCATGTTTTTGCAGTCGGGTTCTTTCTTTTTTTAATTAACATTTTTTTTTATTCAAATTGATTGAGATGCTACAGTTACGAGGATATACACTCAATACCGCTCAAGACCGCGTTTGCTCAAGACCGAATTTCGGCCATGGCAGCCGATCTCAGCGGAGACTGCACATCTACACGGGAGATATCATAGAACACAAGTGTATGCGCAGACCGGTGTATTCAATCTTCCCTCAGTCTCATAGTCCAATGGCACAGCCATCCGGTACGACCGGAGAGATCAGGCGTAGGACCAACAGCTTAAAGTGGTTTCCGAGGCACGGGGATATCACACCGCCACCTTCCAAACTCCGGGCTGTATACAATGCACGTACGAAATATTCAAAAGTGATTTTGTCATAAAGTTTTAATAAAAAAAACCATACTATTATGAAATTAAGACCAGGCACTCTAAAACAAATGTCTATGCACGCAAGCTCCGCCCCATGCTCCCCGCCACTCCGTTATGTGCTAAACGCTAACACATCAGTAATAAAGTTGAATATCGCGTGCGCTCTTTGATCATGTTCGAGCACGAAACTAAATAGCGTAAGTCTCAATTCTTATTTCATTTTCTAAAGTAATAATTGATCTAGAGAAAAAATATCTTGTGGCTGGATAATAAACTATATGTTCTTGCTGTGAATATTTATTTTAGACATAAAAGGCAAACAACTTTGTTTTTATTTTTAATTACCAATAAAAATACATGATTTGCGAATAGAAAATGTATCGAGCGAAAATATTGCAAATACGTACAGTTTTGTACATGGAAAGAAAAAGATCCCATATATCTTATACTAAAGTGTCATTTTGATTGTATGTGAGACTGTTTCAGAATATTAATGCAAATTAACATAAAAATAGGGAGCCTCCTCTTAATCACTTCTCAGTGTTGCAATCGTTATTTCACGAGAAAGCCGCTGTTGAGTTTTGCGTAGTGTAGGCGTATATTTTGCGTATGCTCGTGAGTCTCGAGACTGTACTTTCGAAACCATGTTTAAACAAAGTTAGCTAATATCAAAGTTGATAAGTATATTTGTTATTCCTATTACCAACTCAAGTTAATATTTCGTATACAAACTTCTTGTAATACATCATTTCGTGTCCGTTTTTGTTGCTGTAACTCAAGATTTATGGTTTCCGAGTGTCCCTTTGAATAATCTTTTCATAAAAAATGTTTTAAAAAGTTTTTATAATGAACTGTTTTTGTTGTGAATAGGTTGCGACGGCATGTTCATTCTTTGTGAGAGATATAAATTGTATACAGTGAATTTCAGTGCTGTAGTAGTATTTTTATAACGAATAGTAGGTACCTGAATATAACAAACAGTGTTTAGAATGTGTCTCTTTAGTTTTCAATTTAAAAAAGGTCTAAAAAGTTAGTAAAGAACATTTTCGAAAAATATTATTACAGCCAAATTTTACCGATTTTAAATTTTCCATTGAAACAGAGATTTCCAGTTATCTGTTTTTAAATAAGACCTTTCGAAAATGTTCTTTGCTAACTTTTTAGACCTTTGTATCCTGTTTATGCGTATGAAGTTTAATTAAAATCGGTTCAGTCATTTCGAAAAACAAGGGCTTGAAAGTTTGTATGAAATGCCGTAAGGTGTAAAGGCTCTTAAGTTTTCATTGCTCATGGTTTGTTCAACGAAATCTCCAAACCGCTAGTTGACACTTCCTGTGACCCAAGGGCTAGCCAGAGGAATCATTGCCTGCCGCCAGTTTCTTGGGTACATTACCAGTCGACAGCGATGCGGAGGAATTTTTTGACGCCATAATTTAGTTTCTCAACCGCTAAAGCCTAGTTTTAGTTAGATATTGTATAATTATAAAATAAAAGAATATATCTCACCGCCCCATTGTTCAGTCGATTTTTGGCGCGAAACGTCATCTGTCACGTCTGGCGTTTCGCGCCAAAAATCGACCTGAACCACATTGACAGATGTGTCGTCAACTGTCAAGCGACCTGAATCAGGTCGCTGGACAACGGAGAGGTTGGTTGGTTTTCATTTACAAACTAAACAAAATCAGAAACTATTCAAAATAAAAACTTATCAGTTTCTATTCATTCCCTTTACCTAAAATCTATGAACAAAATAATATTAATTTTAATATTTGAAAGACTAAACAATTTGGTCGGTTCATTGGGTCGAGCCATCGAATCAAATTATTTTAGAGCGTTTTTATAACGTAACTAATGGACAGAAAGAAAACGGCTTTTAGATGTCCCAGTATTTGTTGTTTTTTTATTCGGTATAGACAGTTCTTGGAAATGAAAACTAGAGAGAAAGTTATGAATATATATTTATTCTTTTAGAAAGAATATTTTGATAGTGCCAAGTGAGGTGTTTCACTAAAATTTCCAAATTGGTTTTCTCAGAATATTCTGCCTAAAAAATCATTGAGGTTTTAACATGTTGACTAGTTTGATAGTTCTTCTTTTCATAACAAAGATGAAGATGGGCATTAAGTCCGCCTTTGTACCTTATTGTGTGCGAGAAGTTTAAATAAATAAATAAGATGAAAGTTTTTAACAGTTTTTGCCTGCAAACAATGCTTTCAATTTAGTTTTAGACAGTCAACAATAAAATCTGCTGTTTCACTGCGCAGTGTCTGAAGAATTGACTTAGGTATTTATAATTGCCGGAGCGAGTCATTGTTATACTAAAAAACCCATGGAGCGAGCGAAGCGTCCTGCTTCCGGTCTGGTAAAATTTGCTTTCCTCTTTCAGTCTGTTGGTACTCTTCTACAGGTTGTACTTAACCGATCTGGACGAAACTTTGTATAACGGTTTTATGAATCATTCCACTTTGCCCCACCGAGCCGCCCCACTGGTGGGGCAAAGTGGAATGCCTAAAATTTTGCAGTGGAATCTGCCCCACTACTTCGATTTAGAGGGGCAGATTCCACTACTCGAAAATCTTGTTGATTCTGCCCCACTAGGGTTAATAAAATTACAAAAATCATTGTTTGGAAATTTTTATTTCCTTCTAGCTGCCCGCCCCGGCTTCGCACAGGTGCCAACCCTAGTGGGGCAGAATCAATAAGATTTTAGAGTATCTGCCCCTCTAAATCGTAGTAGTGGGGCAGATTCCACTGCAAAATTTTAGGCATTCCACTTTGCCCCACCAGTGGAGCGGCTCGGTGGGGCAAAGTGGAACGATTCGGTTTTACGACTTTAAAGTTTTTTTTTTGTCGTCGGGTATTTTTGATAGCAAATACTTTCTCCAAAAAACGGCAAAAAGGCTACTGGATATCTCCGCCTTATGGGAACTGATTTCGATGATTCTTTTTTATTTGAATGGTGCTTTAAGTTGGTCTCATCGAAATTTGGTGAAGATCTGATGAGAATCTTTGGCGTGATGAGCAGAATAACTCCTCGCAGCACATTGCTCACTTTTAGTTTTCTACCAGTGGAATCCACTGGTATATTAATTGTTGCAAAAAAGTTTGTGCTCGCGAGGTCTATTATTCTCAGAAGTACTAGTAATAATGTATAATAGATAGTTATTCTAGATCTGGATATTTGTTACTGGGTGATTTTTGTCTTCAAAATCAACATAATTAATTTCTTCATCTTGGAGAATACCTACTGTAGGGCAACGTTTCCTTACATCAACTTTTGATATCCTAAACTGGACCTAATGATACACGATTTCTTTTATAATGCAGCCACCATACTTCGGAGCCATCGTCAGCTAATTAACCAGTGTCAGTGGATATTTATGTGCGTCAAAGATCCCAACCTCATTGTTACTGTACCTAGCAGAGAACGGTCGAATGGTCCAAGAAAAGATAGGACAGTAGGTTAACAGCTATCATTGTGAAGTTACATAATTATAGACATTCTGTAAAAAGATAAGCTTTGGTGAACAAATGATAAAGGAGACGAGTGAGGGGTTTGAATAGCTGACACAAAATAATAACACATTTTATTGTGTCTAATCCGAGGCAGAGTTGAAGTTGAAAATGAAGTGGTGTCCCCATACAAAAAACGTGTGTTTTTCTGCTTAGGACATATATGGGATGAATGTTCCCATTTGCATAACATCACGCCTGTAATCCCTGAAGGGCTAGATAGAGGTGGTGTACTCCTATAGTACACCACCAAATGGGAACATTCATCCCATATATGTCCTAAGCAGAAAAACACACGTTTTTTGTATGGGGACACCACTTCATTTAAAACAATATATTTGTTGTTCTAGCGGTCAGCACTAGAATATACACAATTTGTGAAAATTTTAACTGTCTACCTATGACGGTTCATGAGATACAGGCCGCTGACTGACAGATGGACGGACGGACGGACGGCGGAGGCTTAATACTAAGGTTCCATTTGGCACCGTTCGGGTACGGAACCCTAAAAATGGAGATGAAGGTTTTATTTATAATCGTCACTTAATGTTAAGTATGGATTAGTGACTGTTCTTCAACCATATATTTATGAAGTTTAAACGTTTATAATTAAAGGGGCTATGTTTTTGAGCAATAAGAATTAATTTAATTTAAAAACATTGAAAAAAAAAACACTTTTTTGTTTGTGTTCTGTCTTTGCGTCATGTTTACCGCAAATCAACGTATTTTCTTTCTTTCTTTTTTCTTTCTTTATCTGACTGTTCTGAAGAACGATATTTCTTCGGTTGTTTGCATCCACCACTGCTCCTACGTTCCGTTAAGCAATATTTATTTCTTACGCACGATAAATGAAGCAGTGAAATAAAGGGAGCAGTGGTGGCCCAGTGGTAACGGCCCCGACTTACGAGTCATAGGTCGAGGGTTCGAACCCAGGCAGGCGCTTTACTTTGTGTAAATAATTTCATCACCACTGCTCTCAAAACGGTGAAAGAAAACATCGTGAGGAAACCGGCATGTCCTAGAACCAACAATTCAAAGACATGTGACATCTACCAACCCGCACTGGGCCCGCGTGGTAGATTACAGCCCAGTCCCTCTCTAAGAGAGGAGGCCTGTGTCCCAGCAGTGGGAACATTATAGGCTGATTATGCACGATAAATATTCAAAATGGAACTTCTTCACCTAATCTTCGTAGTGGAGTTAATTATGTTAGTGATTAATACGGCTGCTCCTGGATTAGGATGCGGCGAGCTCTAGCACTTATTAATGGTGAATGGCTTGTTCGGCGATTTGTTACATTTTTCCTATAGCTACGTAGGTATGTGGCTATTTGATGGGGTCACGCGTTTCATGTGAGAGAAATATGTGGAGTCAGCCATTGGGATTTGATACGGAAATTATTAAAACGTGCACTCTCGGATAACAACTACTTAAAGGTCACAATGAACACAACTTCAATATCATGGCGTTACTAGTATACATTTTGTTACTAAATTATAACACAAATGGTAACTATTCAGAAGAAAATCCATACTTCTGTACTTTAAAGATAAATTTATGTGTTGAAACATGTTTAACATGATACATGAATATGAACCTATACGTACATGGTACCATAATTTTGCCGGACCAACATGTTTTGTCACACTAGGCGTACAAAATGTTTACCTACAATTTTACCGGACCAACATGTTTTGTCACACTAGGCGTACAAAATGTTTACCTACATTTTATTATTTAAGAGCGTTTACACCTTACAGCATTTCATACAAACTTTCAAGCCCTTGTTTCTCGAAATGACTGAACCGATTTTAATGAAACTTCATACGCATATGTCCCAAATGTCCTTTTTTTGGTACTGTTCGTCGAGTCGTTGAGCTCCTTAAGTTTTGAGTTGAGCTGCACGATTACTGACAAATGCTTACACTGATTGGTCAGGTCCGCTCAAATTTGCGTGGTTCTTTCCTCAAAAGACCATTTCAGACACGGATCTACATGGTCCTCACATGATCTGACCAAGATTATGTCTGGACTTTAAAAGAGACTTTGACCCCTGAGTTTGTTTCGCCATTTCTTCTCAGGGGTAGTCAGATAGGAAATGTCGGCTACATCTAGATTTTTTTTTTTTTTTATATGACGTGTAAAAGTGATTTTAATATCCTATTTACAGAATAAACGATTTCATTTCATTTCATAAGCAGGATACAAAGGTCTAAAAAGTTAGTAAAAAACATTATCGGAACATAGTGTCACAGCCAAATTAGACCGATTTTAAATTTTCCATAGAAACAGAGATTTGCAGTTATCTGTTTTATAAGACAACTCTTTTTTTTTTATAATATAAGTAAATGCGAAACTAAAGGCTGGACGGCTGAACGGATTTGGCACCAGTAGACCATGACCTTTCGAAAGGTCCTGGAGTGGCGACCGCGTACCGGAAGACGTAGCGTTGGAAGGCCTCCTACAAGGTGGATCGATGACCTTGTGAAGGCCGCAGGTATCCGCTGGATGCGTGAAGCACAGAACCGGTCGAAGTGGCGGTGCTTGGGGGAGGCCTATGTCCAGCAGTGGACGTCTTTCGGCTGAAATGATGATGATGAGACCATGACCCGGTAGGACATAGAATCTTGGTAGAACGTTCCTGTGTGATAATTTCCGACCATCGCGCGGGCGAAGCCGCGGGCAAAAACTACATAGTTCTTTATAAATATTCTGGAAAAGTTTTGTATTTCGAGTGTTGGTAACAAAAAATTGGTATAAGAAATACGAGCCCTAGGACAGGGCCTAAAGAATTATGACGAACAAGATTACTTCAGTCAAGCCACAAAAATTAAAACATAAAACACAAAAATAGGTCCCGTCTAAAACCTTGACGACTCAAATAAAAAACCTCATCTCATTTTAGCATCTGAAAAAGGTCGTCACTAAACCTAAAAGTCTTCTAAAGCGATGTAACAATGTCTGAAACGAAACGGGGTTTCTGAAGTATTTTATCAAGTTCAGTATGATAAACATGGAACGTACCTGAATATTTTGAGGGTACATTACTTTTGGTAGCTAGAGTATTAGAGTAACTCGTAAGAGCCTATTTTATATGAGGACAAAATGAATTGCTTATTCCTAGGTAGAATAAAATGTAGTTGACGTTTTCGTGAAACCCTCGCATTTATTAATATTACTGGACTCGCTATTTTTTATCTTTTCCGCTTGACCAGATAGAACCGGTCAAGCGGTCGTAGGAAACCTGACTTAGGGGTGTTATTATCCAGAGACGTGCAATTTAACGTTCCAAAAAATTATGAATTCGATTTTTTAATTGTTCTGCTAATATTCTTCTTTCAAAAACGTTTCATTATTGTGGAAATGAGGATCAGTTCATGGTGATAATCGAATAATTTAAATGCCGTATAATTATAACTATCATCCAGTATTTAGGTTTTATATGTGAACAGACAGCTGTGCTGCTGGGGAGTTTGTTGCGCCACTTCTTCTTCCCAGCTAAAGCACTAGGAAATGGTGAAGGGTGGGCGTTTTTGAGGGACTGCCTTATGTAATTTTTGACGTTCGAAATGTGCTGATTCTCAGCCTAGTTTGAATAAATGACTTTTGATTTTTATTTTAGGTAAGTTTTATCATACTATATTAAGTTACTATTACATACTTTAGCAATTATGTGGACGTTTAAGCCAAATTGGTCCAGTTCTGAGCATTTAGTTTCTGAGATATACGTACCTACGCATTTTTGTAAAGTTGGGTGAAAAAATTGCATTTAATAATCAACTAAAATCGCGAAATGCAATTTTTTCACCATATAGTAAATGACTTTCTATGATGTTTTTAAGCACCTGAAGTTTTAAAAGAAAATTTTAGTAAAAAGGTACCATGTCAAATTTGAAAATGCTTTTTCTCAAATCAAGCTTTTTCTGAGTTTCACCTTCAACCGTCTTAATACAAAACAAGATTGATATTTTGACATGGCATAAACCATGGAGCTAGTTTTTGTAATGAGAACGTAACTCTGATTGAAATACCGTTCTTTATACAAAACTGAATACTTAGTTCGGTACTAAGTTGTCAGTTATGTATTAGAAACTTTACCGTAGACGGAATAAAGTTTGAAATTCAATAATGAAGCCATGGTTTAAACTTGGGTCTGAAGATAAACCTTGTTTTGTAATAAGGCCCCAAATGTCTGACAAAAAAAAACTGTTAGTCGTAGGACCGCACTTCAGAAGTGAAAACGTAAAGTAACTTGTGAATTTTATCGAAGCGTTCGGTGACGATGGCGCAAGTTCCATGATTTTTGTTCACCCAAGAAGTGCTCAACGCGCCTAAAGAAGCTTTCACTTAAAAAAAAATGTAGCAGTTTTTGAATATTTTTTTTTATCCTTATTATCAATTGAGTATTCCAGATACCGAATCTAGTCTTAGCTCAATATTCCACTACTAGACCCTTTTGGCTTTGACGCCCACATATCATAATTATTAACCTGCTAAAAATAAAAAATGAAGTAGGTACGTAATTTTTCGCTCAAAAAACTTTTTTGCCAAACGTTTAGGTCCACGATAAAAAAAAGCAGGGTACCTACCTACCTAGGTACACTATAGGAGAACACTCTAGAAAATTGCCTGTGACGTCAGCAGGGTTGCTCAAATTGACACTGACAGTCTCATTTTACGCAGCTAAATTGAGTTGTCGGAAAAAATAAGGGGGAATGGGGAATAATTTTACAGTTTTTTAGCTCGGATACTCGGATATTAGGGGATGAATGAGATGTGCACGGTGAGGGGTGGGCAGTAATCTGAGCGTTTATTAGAATATAAGAAGTGAAATTGTAAATTGTTTTTAATTTTGTACGATTTTTAAATCCTGGGCCGGAATATTTATGAGCATTCGAAATGCTTTTATTTCAAACATGACAACAAGGGAAACTGTAAATTATGGAAAGATGTAATTGCAGTGTTTAATCCTGAATTTAAGCGGTGGAAAAAAAGCGCCATGTTGGTAAGTAGGTACATGTCATATCGCCAGCACACACACCCCGGGAAGGCATGGCGACATACTAAATACTTACACTTAATTTAAGCGTGCAAATAGCCTGATACAAAATAAATTATCAATGTCCCCCCCCCCCATACTAGGAAAAACCTGAATTACAGGGGTCATCCATCCGTCCATTATGGATGTTATAATTGTGACAAATTAGTAGGTACACTTTTGTAAAAAAATAAACTAGACTTGTACAATTAATTTTTGAGGATAAGAAACGGGGGAAAGAAATGAAAAGGGGTTTAGATTAATAAAATGTAAGGAATAGGCGAACAACCGTACGAACTCTTTCTCAGAAAAGTTTTCATAATAAAACGCACTACTAAATGTCAAATGACACATTAAGAGCCCCCGCAGACTACGGACTTTTTATGGGCCGATAATTTGGTCAGTTTCTTAATCAGTATGAAGATGTATGCAAGTGTGCACATTATAACAATCCGGTATCGGCTGATTAAGTACATTACTGCAGCGGTCAGCAAAAGAGGCATTGCTGAGGACTCACGTATGTGTGCCTCGGCTTTGCCTCGGCTTTGCCTCGGCTTTGCCTCGGCCCACATTTACACGTTCGTAAATCAATGCCTAGTTGCGGCCAAGGCTTGTATACTGCATTTCTCAAATAATGCGCGGAAATACAAACTAAGTAAATTATTTATAAATTCCAGATTCAATAAATAATAAATAAAATTCGTTTATTTCGACCAACAAGGATCCTATGCACAACATGTTTCATCAAATTAAAAATATAATAATAACACAAAATCAATGACGAACAACGATAATTTTTCACGCGCATATGTTCTCATTTTTTATTTCTTTCATAAACAACCTTTCTATTTGCAAGCCAGTTCGAAATTTAAATAAAACCTTTGATAAGTTACCTGCTTGGTTGGCATGTTTCGGAGTAAAAGATCGTTCCATTTTTAAATTACACGATGGATATAAGTTTACTATGTAATTTATTTGGCCGCTAAAACACGACACATCATTATGGATTTTCATACAACTTTTGGTGGCCAAAGCTCCCATGTATTTATTTGGCCAGTACAGCAATTTCGATTTATCTCGAAGAAGGTTGTCAAAATTATATAATATAAATGCTCGAATTTCCAAGCATGTATGAGAAAAAAAAAATAGGCTACACGATCGCCTTCAAACTGAACTGTTGGCGAACTATCGGCCGACTGCTAAATCGGTATGGCGCTCTTCCACGCGAGCACACTAAAGTACCGATTGTTTAGTCCGAGATTTGGCTTCTCCTCCGTTCTGGAGAATTTCTAATTAACTTTCATTATGCGACCGCTCTCTTCAAAAGCCGCTTATCAACTAGCAAATCGTTCGAGAGCAATCGGCCGACTACTGTTGTCGGGGATTGCGTACTCACCACCACCCCGACTCTTTATTTGGTTGAACCAGTGCGCCCTAGTAGCCTAACCCGACCAAACTATCGACCGACAGAAAGTCTGTAATCTGCGGAGGCCCTAATACCAATCGTTCCAAACGAAAACCCACAAAAAAAATCAAGGCAAACATTCTCATTCACCCACAAAAACTAAGTCACCCACAAAAAGCTACACAACTTTGAAATGTCACTAAATCTTCAGTATCTGATACTGTTCGATACAAGTGATTCAGACGATACGAATGAGGCCGTGCCACAGAATAGATAGGTTAGGTACCTACAGAAGACCAGCAAATAAACAGAATGGAAAACAGACACAGAAGAGTTCTTAATAGACGCATCCGTATGGCGATCTCAAAGGCCGAAGCCAACAGGAGGTTAGTTTGGTGCCACGCTTGGTGAGTAGCGTAGCTCAAACAAGTTACAAAGTTGTCCTGCATTTTGGCACCAAGCGTCAGTGTGGTCATTGTTACAGTAAAACTATGTTTTGGTTCGCTAGAAGCATGTCACCTAGCGCGCAGCGTAGCACTAAGCAAAGCACCTAGCTGTGTGGATAATACCAATTTTTTTTTTTTTTTTTGTGTTGAATCATTGAATAACTTCTCCCGCTCTGGGTGAAGCGGGAGGGGGTGTCAGACTTTTACTGACTAAACCCACCCGTGTTCCTTCCGTTGCCTGTGTGCCAGGGCCACGATATCCCTTTCGGACAAACTCGCAACCCTGGCAGGCATTGGCCCTAATGGACCCCGTCAATTCGTGCTGACATCTCTTTGAGGCGCGCGTGGAACACAACGCGCGTTCGGCCCGGGCCTGGTCCATAGCGGACGGCGAGCTACCCATCGCTCACCGTCCGCAGGACCGCGCCTACGGTGGCCGGAAATCGGCTTGCGACTCCCGACGCCCGGATCCCATGGCGGCAGTCCGGCAAGGAGGCTCGCCGCCTCACGGGAGACCGTGCGGTAACCAGCCTGAATAATATACCAAACTTTACAAACGAATGCTAGCCACGAGTGCACTTGCACTTGCGCTGTACGTGAGCCGTGTATAAAGTGGGTGTGCGTTTTCACTCGGTGTGTGGGTGCAGTCTATGCTGCTCGTTGTAAGCAGCTAACCTTCTGTACCCATCTACTCCGTGGCCGTACCTCCGCGGATGAATGAGGACCATCAGTCAATGTCGGCACAAATCGAAGACATATATAACTTATTCTTTACGTAAGAAAGTCAGCAGTGACATATTATTGAGAATTGTGACGATGTGTATTGATGGTGAAATGGTAGTGAGATCCGGCTGAATTTGGGCTTCGAAGGCGGAATTGTAGGTGTGTAAACGGTGTTAAAAGAAATAGTAATAACAGAAATCAAATCATTTAACGGCGTGATTTTTGTAAGTAGGTCTTATAAAATATTTACAGAAATTGTGTTGTGTTGTGTTTAATGGGTTTATCCGTCTATCCCTTTGACATTTAGGTTTAAAATTTGGTTCCTTTGGTTTTTGTGGGTATAAAAAGGTCCGTCCTTCTATCAGACATGGAAAAACTGGAATAAAGAGGCCTTGTTCAGCAATGGACGTTTTAATTTTAAAACAAATTAACGTAAGTACATAAAAGTATAATAAGCATTTTGTGAAATGTATTTTGTACCTTCACTATTTGTGAAGGTACAAAATACATTTCACAAAAATAAATGTGTAGCATCAGCTAAATATCAATTAGCTATTTCGCTAATGGAACCAATTACCAGCATTTGGACGGCACGGTTGGCGCAGTTAGTTAAGCGATTGACTGCTGCGCTGCGTGTCGCGGGTTCGATTCCCGCACGGAAAAAATATTTGTATGACCTACAAATAGTTGTTCCGGGTCTGGCTGTTTGTGTATGTGAATTTAAATGTTTGAAACACAACACAGGAGAAATTCCTAGTGTGGGGCAACGTTTTTAAAAAAAAGAAAGAAAGAAAGAGTTCATATACTCGTTCAAATAAATGTAATTTATTTTCGTAATGAGCTGTATACATTTAATTCATTTAGCATTTATGCAACAAAAAAAACAATCTGCCTAAACTTTTCCCAATGTTGGGGTCAGCTTCTAGTCTAACCAGATGTAGCTGGATACCAGCATTTTATATGGAGCAACTGCCCATCTTACCTCCACAACCAAGTAACTGGGTAATACGATACCCCTTGGTAAGACTGATTGTCAGACTTTAGGGCTTCTGACGACCCGTAACTACTGTCAAAGATCCACGTATGACAGCCGGGACCAACGGCTTAACGTGCTTTCCGAGGCAAGGAGGAGTCTCGGTATGTAGTGACGGTCACCCATCCACGGACGACTCTGTTAACTCAGCATACTTCATCAGCATGCCTTGTTTAAAGCGAAATCCAACATCAGGGAAGCAACACTCACTAAAAGCAATAAAAACGACAGAAACTCCTCCATGACATATTACCAGGCAACGTAGCGAGACCACCATACGTCAAACACAATTTTTTCACAAAAAACTGCGATTTTGTCGTGAACCGTTGCATGATACGAGTATAGAGTCACATTTATCACGGCCGAGCTATTAATTTAGTAGACAACAAATACTAGTATGAAACACACGCTATGTTAGGGCTGGCACTTATGTTTAGCTTGTTTAGTTAAGGTCAAAATGTCCCATGCGTAAAAAACGAGCGAGCCTTACAGAGGACGCATATGATGTAATGTAATGAAATGAAATGAAATTGTTTATTCTTTAAATAGGATGTCGGAATCACTTTTACACGTCATATTATAAAAAAAAGAAGCTAGATGGAGTCGACATTTCCTATCTGACTACCCCCTTTTTTTTTGGGTGGGAAATTATCAAATAACTTCTCCCGCTCTGGGCGGAGCGGGATGGAGTGTCAGACTTTTACTGACTAAAACCCACCATGTTCCTTCAAATGCCTGAGTGCCAGGGCCACGATATCCCTTTCGGACAGACTCGTAACCCTGGCAGGATCTGACTGCCCCTGAGAAGAGAAGAAATGCTGAAACAAACTCAGGGGTCGTCAGTCTCTTTGACCCCTATGTGTAACATCTGACATCTCACCTTGGTAATAAGAAACTGAGCATCGACAGAAATTAACCTCAGAATTAAAAAAACCAGCCAAGTACGTGTCGGACCACGCACAATGAAGGGTTCCGTAGTTGGGATGAATTTACCCCAAGAACAAACTTAACATTGTAGTTGAAAAACATGATCCCCCATACATTCCAACTGCAAATGTAAGTCTGTACGCACAATATTGAGTGATTTACCATGTTATTTTAAGATCACAGACTTCTTATAGGTTTTCCTGTAATCTATAAGTAAAGAACTATTTTCTGTATTTTTATCAAAATTTTAGGTAGGTACAGTAGTTTCGGAGATATAGGGGGGGGGGAACATCTGATCCCATTTCACAGATTCCCCACTAATTTAACATTTACATTCTTCTCCATAATACGAAACTACCTTTTGGAAGGGGCAAGTAGAATCAATTCTATTTGCTTGTACATTTGACATTCAAAAGTGCCTAGTTAACTTGATAAATGATTAAGCCTTTGACTTTTTAAGTGAAAATTTGCAAAATTTTACATTCGTTTACCAACCCTACACAATCAGCTGATATAATTCAAACCGCTAACGTCAGAATGTTAATTGCATACTTTAATTAAAATAAAACGCTGTAACTAGCCATTCGTTGTTTACATATAATAATAAATATACATAGTACATATTACATTAGTTACACTTAAATAATAACTTAATTTTGTTAGTTTCAAGGAGTATTTACACGCAAAGGTTATTTTCAAGATGTCCATGAAACGAAGTAGGATATGTAAGTCTATGATTTTTTGTTTATGTAAAGAAAGTTAGATAATAACATAGTACGGTCATCAACCGGGGGGGGGGTCGGTTGGCGCAGTGGTTGACTGCTGCGCTGCGTGTCGCGGGTTCGATTCCCGCACGGAACAAATATTTGTATGACCTGCAAGTATTTGTTCCGGGTCTGGCTGTTTGTGTATGTGAGTTTAAATGTTTGTAAACGCACCCACAATACAGGAGTAATTCCTAGTGTGGGGCAACGTTTTAAAAAAAAAAAAAACAAAAAAAATAAACAAAGCAAAGTTGCTTATTAAAATAGGTTGGTAAAATGTTACTTAAACAATATAAAAAAAATCGGCCAAGTGCGTGTCGGACCGCGCACAATAAAGGATTCCGTAGTTGGGATAAATTTATACCAAAAACAAACATAACATTGTAGTTGAAAAACATGTTCTCCCATACATCGATATACGCCACGGTCAATTTTGTAACTACAAATGTAAGTTTGTAATCGCATTTTTTTATGTGATAAAACTACAAATTAACTTTTTTCTGACTGTTACCTTTACTTGTGCTGTGAGACCTTGCTTCTTGCCAAATTTCAAGATTCTAGGTCAACGGGAAGTACCCTATAGGTTTTGATTTACTTGCGAGTATCAAAATATGTCGCATAAATCGCCGTATTTTTTTATTGCGTTGACTTACAAGCTTGATTTTTTTAGAACTCCAAGGGACCGTAGATCTTCGTATTTGTTACCTACACGCGTTCCTGAGAAAAAGGGTGACAGACAGACAGACGGACAACGAAGTGATCCTATAAGAGTTCCGCTTTTTACCCTTTTGAGGTACGGAACCCTAAAAAGACTAAAAACAAAAAACACACTCTTATTACATGGCGCAGAAAAAAACTGTACTGTTTAATCGTGTGCCAATCTTTAGCGTTCTACAAAGATCACTTGCATATAAAGCCGCATACCTAATACTCCCGTATGTCGCATACCTAATGGACTACATCTAACAAAAAATCTTTTTACAAAAAAAAATAACCGACTACCAAAAATAACACTACAAAGTGAAAAATAACTTTAATTTCGGAAGTCGGTGTCTTTGGATCTGTATTTGAGTTTTTTGCCACCGACTTCCGAAATTAAAGTTATTTTTCACTTTGTAGTGTTATTTTTGGTAGTCGGTTATTATTTTTTTGTAAAAAGATTTTTATTTTTGACTTTTTAGTGGGTCAGTTTTGAATTTATCTAAGTTACAATAGCCTAATGTTAACTGCTCATCACCTTTTACAAAAATTTGCTTTTCCCGACGCTGGGACGTTGATTGTTGAGGAGTTCTCCTGGTAAGAACCAGGAGAACTGCCACTCACCATATGCATAGTGACGAGCATAAATTGCTTAATCGCAACCCGTTAACTAGGTATTCATTATTATATTGTTCCGGTGGCCATCTGTGGTCTCCATCATCAGTTCCACTTCACCAAATGGTGCTTTCGGAGAGCAAATGCACGAGTTACTATAAACAATACCCAAATCGCTATAGGTTTGCATATAAAATTTGAGGGTTTCCCTCGACTTCCATGGGATCCCCTCATCAGATTCTGATTGGTGGCAATGGGACCACCTCGGGAGTATACCCTTTCAAACAAAAAAAGAATTTTCAAAATCGGTCCATAATTGACGGCGTAATCGTGTAACAAACATACAAAAAAAAAATGAAAAAAAAAACATGCAGCCGAATTGAGAACCTCCTTTTTGGAAGTCAGTTAAAAACAGATATACAATAACCTTGCTTATCTGCGAGCACATTTGTCTCGTATTCCAGCTATCAGATCGTGTCATTATACAGCTAATTCTTAGTAACGTGGACATGTCACATGGACAACGTCGCTTCCCGCTGTCTGTCTGTCCCTATGTACGCTTAGATCTTTAAAACTGCCCAACGGATTTTGATGCGGTTTTTTTAATAGATAGAGTGATTCAAGAGGAAGGTTTATATGTATAATACATGCATAATATAGTAGGGAAACACTGATAATTTTAGAAGTTTCTAATGTGATGTCGTAAATAAACACATACATTGCAAACGCTGGCTGAATACTACAGTATTGTAAGTACACCATTTTTTTTTTTTTTTGGGTGGGAAATTATCAAATAACTTCTCCCGCTCTGGGCGGGCGTGTCAGACTGTTACTGACTAAAACCCACTGTGTTCCCAAATGCCTGGGTGCCAGTTGATTTTTTTTTCGCGATTTTGGGTTTGTTCCCATAGTAAAAGTTGTTCAAAATGATGAGTACAATGACACCTTAAGAGGTTGTGCGTTAATTCTGGGACATGTTGTAGTTAGTAGTTACGATTTAAGCTTAGCCAGGAGAGGTAAAAGCAAATTTTGAAACAATGCTAGTCTTTTGAGTGAGTAGTTTGTTAAGTGACCTTCTGTCTATCTACGGATCTACTGTTCTCCCTTTATCGTGACACACGGTAATGGTAACACTCGCGAAGTTTGTCCAACATTCAGGATAATTATGGTAATGACTTACTCACATGTAGACCAGTAGACGCGTATATTTAATGATTATTTAATTGACACTACGTCTGTGCCTGTAACGAACCATAAAAAGTTACGTTCATGTTATTTGTATGGTAATTCCGGGAAAGAATTACCCCTTACCCTTAATTACGTAATTTCATCGGGTTTAGGTAATCGAATATTTCGCTGATTGGATGTTTTTCGGTTGTTAGACTATTTTCGGTTTAAGGGGAAGTCTTTAATTTAATTACAAAGTCAAATATCGATATTATTTATTAATAGGAGGAAGAAAGGATTTCTGTGTTATTGAGATGTTCACTAGCGATACCAACGAAACATATTCAATTAAGTATTATTTCATAACTACGAAAATAAACAAATAAGAAACCGCAATAAAAGTTGCTATGAAAATATTTTCTCGACGTAAATAATAAGTTTATATATCAATGCTGTTTCACTCATCGAGACCTCCATACATTTCCTCCCATTCACGCGTTCTATTCATATATTTCTTACCATTTCCTGGGAACATACCAAACGATATATTAATAGGGGCCTTACATTAACATTTTTGTCGAACCTCCGAGCTGCGCAAGTCACATATACTCGTAAATCATAAGTGGCGAGATAGTGTAATCTCCCTATAATCTATTAGGAACCGTCGGGGCGGTGCGAATCTGTAAGTTTTCCGATTAGCAAACCCGCCCCCCTACGTCCGGACTCACCCCCCCGTTTTTCACCCCTCTCTCCACAGTACCCCGCGGAAATTGTAAATCTTGGTGTTGGCTTCACAGAACCCGACCGAATTTATTAACCATAATGGTTGAAAGGGAAATTGATAATTATTTTCACTGCTCTCCAAAATATAGGTGATAAATAAATAATATTGTCTTTTGTTATCATTTCGGACTGATTAAAATGAGGCGGAAAAGCGGGTATAACTATAAATCAGGGTAGCAAAGCTAATTATTAACTGCATTGTATGAGGATTTATTCTTGTTGGAATAAATGATGAATTCAGTTTTTTCCAGTCCATATATTTCAGTCTTGAAAGGAGCAGCTGGACGACATTGGTACTTTAAGTTTTTCTATCATTATTTGTGAATTGCTACTAGTAGATGATTTTTGAAAGAGATGAGCGTATGTTCGTACGACGTCTGCAATGGCTGCTATATTAGCCGATTAAGTTATTAAAAAAAACCTATAACTCCATTGGTTTAGGTAATTAAATAAAGGTAAACAAATAGTAAAAAGGGTTTCTTAGGTGACACTTTCTTGTTTAAAAATACGTTGCATATAACGTTATACGTTGCGTAAAAATCTAAAATAAATTAAATTTGGTTATAAGCATATGCTTATAGCCAAATTTAATTTATTTTAGATTTTTACGATAGTTTTCTCTTAAACTTTGTCATTTATTCTTAAACTACTCTTTGTAGATATAACTGCTTAAACACAATTTTTTTGTTACATTTATAATAA
Organism: Tiliacea aurago; assembly: GCA_948098905.1. Classification (NCBI taxonomy): domain Eukaryota; kingdom Metazoa; phylum Arthropoda; class Insecta; order Lepidoptera; family Noctuidae; genus Tiliacea; species Tiliacea aurago. The sequence continues at coordinate 3,740,109 of OX402587.1, read as the reverse complement.
TACTATAACATTTTGTAATCTGAAGAGCCCAAAAAGACAGGTTGTTTAAACGTCAACGAATTATATCGTAGCTAAATTGAAGAGTACAACTGTGACGTAGCATGACAACTGAAGTGACAGGTATTACGTTTAGTCGGTTACTGACGGCTCTCTCGTCACGTGTTTTTTTTTGTTTCTACTGATTATAATATCCTATTTACAGAATAAACGATTTCTACCTAAACCAAGGGTCCGGCAACCTTTTCAAACGGAGGAGGAAAAATTACAATTTCCGATTTCTCTTTAAAATTTCCCAGTTTTTAAAGAGCCACTAAACATTTGTTTCTTTAAGTAAGTATTTGCTTATATATTTTTGATTTAAAATAAACGACTTTGAATACGAAATAATATTTATTCATATAAAAACATACAAAAAATGTTTTTAGCAAAAAACGTATTAAAGCATTTTAGCTAGTTGCTAGAATAATAAAATAATTAATCCAATAATATAACTACAGTTATTGAATGGAATTGGAGAGCCACCACTTTACATCGAAAGAGTCGCAGGTTCGACCCCTGACCTAAACCAACGGAGTATAAGACTATTCTCGAAGCATTTTAGTCATGTACGCAACTGTGAACCAGAGGGGCTCGTGGCTAAATGATAACAGCCACACGTGTTGATCGTAGGATTAAGCTACGCTTGCCACGGTCAGTTCGTAGATGGCTGACCATTAATTAAATATCGAGACCCTTCCGTGCTTGGGAAAGCACATTAAGCCGTTGAGTCCCGGCTGTCATTCTTAGATCTATGAAAGTCGTTACGGGTATTCAGAAGCCCATAAGTCTGACAACCAGTCTTTTTAAGGAGGAGAAAGAAGAGAAGAAGGGTTGCGAGTTTGTCCGAAAGGGATATCGTGGTCCGGGCACACAGGCAAATGAAGGAATACGGGTGGGTTTTAGTCAGTAAAAGTCTGACACGCCCTCCAGCTCTGCCCAGAGCAGGAGAAGTTATTTGATAATTTCCCACCAAAAAAAAAGAAGGAATTATTTTCAAGGAGTATCGTGTTACCCACAATAACTGGCTTATTTATGGAGGTCAGATAGCCAGTCGCTCCATGTAAAATGCTGGTATTTAGCTAGATCCAGTTAGACTGGAAGACCCTAACATAGTTGGGAAAATTCTAGGCAGAATTGAATTGACGCAACTGTGAACCCATCAAATCTTCCTAAACCTGTCACATCAAACGAATTGTATTATAATTGCACCAAATTCAAACAAGCCGTTACATAACCTGTCTAATGAAAGACCATGTTTCAGGTCTACTAAATAATCATTACGAATGGAATCCCCGGACGCAGAGGGGCTTGGCTATATGGTAAACCCCATGGCGTCAATTTTCAGCTAAAATCCAATATGTCAACGTGCGCCGTGCAATAGGGCTGTGATTTCACGGGATTGAAAAAAAAAATAAATATCACAGATAAAAAAAATACATTTGTTTATTTTACTCTTTATTTTTAGCGCAAAATATAACAAAGAATAAGCGTAAAAATAAAAATGTAAAGTAAATAAAATAAAAAAAATGCTTTTGGCGTTTTACCGACGTTAATGAATTCCACCAACCCTGGTCTTTATTTATTTTTGTGCTGCAATACGTTTCTACGAATACTACAGGCAACAAAGAGAAATAAAGGCTTCGCTGGATCCGTTTTAATGCAATAACTGAACATTGACAGATAGGATTTATCATGGTCCATTACACTGGCCAAAATATAAAGAAATCCTTTTTCCATCGAACTCGTCCGGACTCGTCGGTGATTAAGACTAATCCGCTGTCTGTACAAAGGGAATAATAGAATTCTCAGGTGAAAAATTGGATATCAAAGTTTCACGCATAGTGCTGTCATTGTACGGGAAAAAGCTGGGAATTAAGTAAAGTATTAAGAGAATTCGCATTGTTTTAAACCATAAAACAGTTGGTACATTTATTGAGGTACTATAATTTCATTATATAAAATGATTGCATACTTATTTGTCCGTTTGGTGCCGGACGTAAAGAATAGCACCATCCTATTTCTTCCCGTGGGTGTCGTAAAAGGCGACTAAGGGACTTACTAGAGAATGGGCAGCAGCGTTCTCTTTGCATTTTAAGTCCATACTGCGATCGCCAACGTGCCAGGCGTGGCGATTCTGGCATACTCCCCCTTTAGGGAAGGCCTATGTCCAGCAGTCTTTCGCCTGAAATGATGATGACGATGATTGCATACTTTCATTTTCCTGTTTCCTACAAAATATTTTTAATTTTAACACTAACATTAACCAAAATTCAAACAAACAAATAAATAAAACTGCAGTAATTAAAAAAGTCTTTCGCATTAAAAATAGAACGGCTCAAAATTCCCGTGCATCGTCGGACCTAACGTATAATTTAAGCCCGGGAAAGCCCGGGAACGCGTGCAGGTGACAACACTAGGTACTGTAACTACCGTCTCTAATTGAAAGCGACATATCCACGGAGGGATGAAGGGCGTTAAGGCTCGATTGCAATCACATTAACGGGATTCTACAGATATGTGGACTAAGCTTTATGCAGTGGAAGGTGATTGCAATTTCATTTATGTGCTGTGTTAGTAACGGAATAAGTAGCTTAAGACTGAGATATATGCCAGTGACTTGAGTGGTTAGCTTGCGTGTTCTGTACTGAGCTCACGAAACGCGTCGTACGTTCAGCCAGTAATAGGACTCGCCCATCAAGGAGCGCTGACCCCAATTTGACGCATTATTAATTTATTATACACAAAACAAAAGCTATTTTAATAAAACGCGTATACTAAAAGATCAATATTTAAATTATCTTTAAATTGGTGAAGGTTTCATAAAAATACGTTTGATAGATTTTGCGCCATTCTCAGTTTTTTATCCGCGTTAGACAAAACTTTACAAATTAATTTCACTATGTAGTATAAACATAATTTAAAATATTCACATATAGTTAATTTTATAAGTTATTGAGAAAATGCTCTAATTTAACATATTTTTTTTTCAAATCATTAACACTACTCGTTTAGACGTGATCTTCAGTATAAAATCATTAAAATTCGGTTATCGTCGCCTTAATTTGTGTATGTTGGTTATTTTCTGTAAGACCGTTGACGATTTAAGATTAATTTAGCTAATTGTGTAATTTTTTATTTAGTTTGATTCAGTAAGTTAAGGAGAAGCTTGTAGATAAGTAATAACAGACGCACGGGTCGATCAATCAGGTTAAGCAACGCTTGCCGGGGTTGGTCTGTGGATGGGTGACCATCTTCACATACCGAGACTCGAGACATAGAATATTATTATAGATAAATATAGAAGAGAGAGAGAGAAGAGTACAAATTATCACACTATCACACTAATATTATAAAGGCGAAAGTTGTGAGTGTGTGTGTATGTTTGTTACTTCTTCACGCTCAAACAGCTGGCCCAATTTTGATAACATTTTGTATAGAGGTAGCTGACACCCTGGATTAAGACAGGCTACTTTTTATCCCTATATTCCCACGGGATCGAGACTTACGCGGGTGAAACCGCGGGGTGCAGCTAGTTTATAATATAAAATAACTGCTTTAATTGCATTTCTTTACTTCTGGTTTTAATATACGGAAGAACTATCTTTACATAGGTTAATTGCTTTTCAAAAATTAACCAAGGATTTAATTCGACATACATAGCATAACATCACGCCTTGTTACCCCAAAGGGTTAGGTTAGGTTAGGTTAAGGTAGAGGCTCCTCCGGCGCGGCGGAGGACACGGCTCAGCACACCCTTGAGGTGTGCCCAGCCTGGTCCGAGCTGCGCCGCGGTCTGAGCGCAGCGGTCGGGCAGGACCTCTCGCTTCCCAGCGTCGTCAACTCGATGCTGGAGAGCGAGGGGGCCTGGACAGCGGTCGCCTCCTTCTGCGAGGACGTAATGTCGCAGAAGGAGCACGCGGAGCGCGCGCGGGAGGGCGACCCTCTCGCAGCGCCGCTCCGCAGGCGAAGACGGGGCATGAGAAGGCGATTGTACGATCGTCGTCTTATGCCCCCTGGTGGTGAACAGCGGGAGACGGGTGCGGGGGCGCCTTCTCCTGCATTGCACAGTTCACCATCCACGTCGGGCGGGAATGACAGAGCGCTCGCGGTCATTCCTGGGCCCCTCCCCGACGGGGGGGGCGTGTTGGGCCCGCCTGCAAGGCGGGCGGTCGTCAGCGGGGGACTGGATGTTATGGCTCTGCCGGATTCCCAGTCCTCCTCCTTGCAGACGAGGTAGGAGCGCCGCTGGGTCGTTTAGTGGGTATACCGGATTTTCCGGGGAGTCCCACATACCCCTCCCATCCCCTGATGGGGGGGCATGCGTAAAGCATTTTTCCCAGAGTCAAAAAAAAAAAAAAAAAAAGAGGCTCCTCCGAGGCACGAGTGTCATCTGCTATGCGGATGACACTCTCCTCACCGCCCGGGGGGGGAGTTTCAGGGAGGCGGCCAACTTGGCCTCGGCGGGCGGATCCTTGGTCGCAGGGAGGATCCGCCGCCTAGGATTAGCGGTGGCGCTGCACAAGACCGAGGCCGTGTTCTTCCACGGGCCTCGGCAGCGCCCCCCACCTGACGCCCACATCTTCGTGGAGGGCGTCAGAGTTGAGGTGAAGGCCCAGATGAAATATCTGGGCCTTGTACTCGACAGCAGGTGGCGCTTCGGCCCGCATTTTAGCGGGCTGTCGTCGCGCCTGCTGAAGGCCGCGGGCGCTCTCTCTTGGCTGCTTCCCAACTTGGGAGGGCCGAGCGCGCGATGCCGGCAACTCTACGCCGGCATCTTGCGGAGTATGGCGCTCTACGGCACTCCCATCTGGGAAGACTCCCTCCATAGGAGGGAGAACGCCGCGGCCTTGCGGGCACCTCAAAGGGCCATAGCCTAGCGGGTGGCGCGTGCCCACCGCACGGTGGGCTTTGCCGCAGCATGTGCTCTGGCGAGCACCCCTCCTTGGGAACTCGAGGCGTGGGTGCTCGCCAGAGTGTATGAATGGACGGCGGGGCGGAGGGCGAGAGGAGAACGGCCTGCCCCGGAAGAGCGGGCCGCCGTCCGGCGGGAGGCGAGGGACGCCATCGTCGTCCATTGGACGGGCGACCTCGCCACAGCAGCCTTCGGCCGCCGAACCCTCGACGCGATCGGGCCGGTCCGGCGAGACTGGCTCGAGCGGTCGCATGGGTTCCTCTCGTTCCGTCTGGTGCAGGTGCTGTCCGGACACGGTTGTTTCGGAGCGTACCTGCACCGAATCGGACGGGAGGAGACACCGTCGTGCCACCACTGTGGCGCGGCGGAGGACACGGCGCAGCACACCCTCGAGGTGTGCCCGTCGTGGTCCGAGCCGCGCCGCAGTCTGAACGCGGTGATCGGACCGGACCTCTCACTCCCCGGCTTGGTTAACGCCATGCTGAGGGATGAGGGGTCCTGGGCGGCAGTCGCCTCCTTCTGCGAACACGTCATGTCGCAGAAGGAGGAGGCGGAGCGCGTGCGGGAGGACGACCCTGCCGCTGCGCCGCTCCGAAGGCGGAGGAGGGGTCGAAGAAGACGTCACTTTGAACGTCATCTCCGACTCCTCCCAGGTGGAGGCCAGCAGGCAACGGGTGCAGGGGCACCCTTGCCTGTATTGCACAGGCCTCCACCAGTGTCGGACGGGAATGGCCACGTGTTCCCGGCCATTCCCGTAGCCCCCCAGTAACGGGGGGGCATGCGGGGCCCGCCAGCTAGGCGGGCATGCGCCGGGAGGGTCGTGGAAGAAAAGGTTCAACCACCGTTATCCCATGGCCCTCCCAACACGGCGATGCGGGAACACCGCTGAGTTTTAGTGGGTATACTGTCGTCATTACCGACATGGGAGTCCCACATACCCTGTTTCGTCCCCCACGAGCGGGCATGCGTAATTGCATTTCTCAGCGAATAAAAAAAAAAAAAAAAAAAAAAAAAAAAAAAAAAGGTTAAGGTAGAGGAGTACCTATAGTACACCCACTTTTCGCCAGTTTGTTTGAGTCCCAGCCAGCTTATTGCGTTCGCGTTACAACTTTATAATATAGCTAGATTTACCCTATTCTTGGAATAAAGTGGCTATTAGTATATGCAGAGTATATATGGTCCCACATAGCAATTACAAGGGTAAGCTGAGGATAATGGGATGTTTTCCTGAGTGATGGGGTACTAACCTTATACTAATTGTAACCTCATTGCTGTATTAATTGTATTGTGTAACTTTTATTTAAAGTAAATAAAAGTAATTTTTGAAGACAGCAACCGCTACCGATTGAGTTTAAGACGCAGATATATGCCAGTGACCTTGAGTGGTTAGCTTGCGTGTTCTGTACTGAGCTCACGCAACGCGTCGTACGTTCAGCCAGTAATAGGACTCGCCCATCAAGGAGCGCTGTCCCCAATTTGACTCATTATTAATTTATTATACACAAAACAAAAGGTATTTTAATAAAACGCGTATACTAAAAGAACAATAATTAAATTATCTTTAAAATGGTGAAGGTTTCAGAAAAATACGCTTGGTAGATTTTGCGCCATCCTCAGTTTTTTATCCGCGTTAGACATAACTTTACAAATTAATTTCACTATGTAATATAAACATAATCTAAAATATTTACATAGTAGGTTATTGAGAAAATGCTCTATTTTATTATATATTTTTTTGAAATCATTAACACTACTCGTTTAGACGTGATCTTCAGTATAAAATCATTAAAAGTCGGTTATCGTCCCCTTAACTATTAGGTATAGGTACTTTTTCTACGATCAATTCACAATGGTCTACGAGTTTAGGTGTGTGAAGCTTTTATTGGTAAAGAAAACGCAATGAGAAAGCATTAGATAGTCATCATCATCATCAATTCAGCCGAAACACGTCCACTGCTGGACATAGGCCTCCCCCAAGCACCGCCACTTCGACCGGTTCTGTGCTTCCCGCATCCAGCGGATACCTGCGGCCTTCACAAGGTCATCAGTCCACCTTGTAGGAGGCCTTCCAACGCTACGTCTTCCGGTACGCGGAAGACATTTGGAGACGCTTGGAATTTCCCTACGTGATCGAATCAGAAATGAAGAGATCCGCAGGCGGACCAAGGGAACCGACGTAGCCCGAAGAATTGCCAAACTTAAGTGGCAGTGGGCAGGGCACATTGCTAGCAGAACTGATGGTTGATGGGGCCGAAAGGTTCTGGATAGATAGTGTCAAGAACACAAAGACCAAAAGATTTTGTGGTCCTTTTCTGTAACCTCAGTACTATGACAAAATTATTATCAACAAAAGAAAAAAAAGAAAACTCATACATTTAATTAAACTTAACATCTCCCACAAAACAGAACATTAACAAGAAAAATACCACTGTGGTACGGTCAGCAAAAACACGCCCCACACTTATATCAGCTGTACATCGTCATATCGTGTACGGTCAGCAGCGGCGTCATGTTTAATGTGACGTGTAAAACGAATAGTGTCGCGCGGAGGTGGGGTATGGACGGCTGGTAAGAGGGGAGAGGGGCTCAAAGTACCATTGGTCGGTTGTGCCATTTGTTTTTTTGGCGAGATGCGAGTGAGTTCTGTGCTGTGGAAGCTTTTTGTTTGTATTAGGGGAGGATAATTCAATCATAAGTTGCAATAAAGGAGAAAAACAAAGGTACACATAATGTGGTTTCGTTTTTCATATGTTTGCATGTGACCCAAAGATCACTCTTAAAGCTAAAGCCTTAAGGCATACTATAAATCTAGCTAACTATGTCAATGAATTCCCAACGCGCTTTTCCTGGTAACCACACATGCGTTTCTTCCCATCCTTACCGCTTATTGTGTCTCACCCGTTGTAAAATTTCTACATTCATATCTATTAATTTATGGTGTACCTACATTATTCTATTCTATTCTACTCACAAGAATAGAAATTCTTAATCAATATTATTTTGGCTACAATAAGTTTTAAAGAAGCTTTATCGCACAAACACTGTGCCAATTTAACCCTCCACAGACTAAACCCTAAACTTCTCTAAACCCTAAACTTCTCTAAACCAGACCATCCAAACCAGATTCAAATTCAGCCCATAGTAGTGTCCCCTCACAATAGCGCGGTGACGAATGCGCACAGTGTCCGGTGTTCGGCCATCGCTCACGGCGCCTGTCCGGACACTGGCCGCCCGGACACCCGGACGCGCCGTACAACACACCGAAACGCCAGCCCCACAATATACGATAGCTATTCGTAGTTAATGTTGGGCATCGGTCATCTTTGACGCATTCTGTGTTTGTAAATTGGGAGTTCGATTGAATATGCTTTTAATGAGGAACTTAAACTCTGAACCATTCACTACCATTCACTCAGGGGCCCAAGTCTGCTATTTTTATAAATTCAGTCATTCCAACGCGATCCCATTGTCATGCCATTGTCATTTTGCTAAAAGTTCGTAATCTGCTAAATTCATAATGGTCGATCATTGGTCGGTCAATGTTCTCGTAATATAATTGTGTTATTATAATGGCATTGTCGTATTGCCATTATTATAAACCCCATTAGTAGAAATGTCATTCATTTGTCATTATGTACGAGATTACCAATAAAAGCAATTTCTTTCAATGTAGTGCCAGTGGCCGACCATTGGAAAGTCATAATGACGCCATTATAATAGTAGATTACCAAACTTGTCAAAATCAACAATTATGAAATCAATGATCGACCATTCTGACACTATTGTCATAGCAGACTTGAGGCACAGGTCAGTTTAGTAGTCAGAAAGTTGAAGCTAGTTGCCCATTCCAAAAAGTAGATCTCTTGGATGGCTAATTAGAGACACAATGGTCCAAAAAAAGTTTAAACTGATAAATATGGATGGTTTTGAATGACAGAACGTAGAAAAGTTACCAAAGAAAGTCATTTTATTAATGAAAGTATTAAGCTGCACTTCGCTGCGCTATGCTGGACTGGAAGCCAATGACAGCATAATTATGTGTACCATATGGGAAAAATAATAATAAAATAAATATTTTTCTTTGACATTTGTAATCTCATAAAATCTGTAATATACCATATTTCAGGCAAATAATTAAACTATATATCTAGGCATTCTATCCTATTTTCTCATTAGAACGATTTTGATTAGTATGTGGTATTATTAGCAAAGGAAAAAGAAACATTTCCATTTCGTAAAACGTCACCGACCCAACGTATTTAATAGATTTTGTAATGATGTTTTTAGGGTTCCGTACCAAAATGGTAAAAAGGAACCCTTATGGTGAGACTAAGTCTGTTTGTCTGTCTGTCTGTCACACCTGGATATCTCAAGAACTACTAATGCTATCAACTTGAAATTTACAATAGTTTTAGATGACGTTTGCCCAATTTTTTTGCAAACAAGAAAGAAATTAAAAAAAAAATATATTTTTGGAAAAAGGGACTGAAAGGGGGTCTTAAAAATTTGAAGTAGGGCTACTAGGGCATGTGGGGTATCATATGAAAGAATGCTGTTTGCAATTCTCAAACATTTTTTTTTTAGGCTGCAAAGTTTCCGACTTTTGATGAAAAATGTAAAAAAAAATACCGTTCCCCCCCCCTTATCTCCGAAGTGTGCATAGACAAAAATCTGAAATTATTCTATGTGATAGAAGATTATGTAAAGATTACAGGAAAAATAAAACGATGTCTCTAAATAGCACAGTTTTTCAGAAATCATCAACATCATATATACGTACAAAACCCTCGGTGCGCGAGTCCGACTCGCTCTTGTTTAATATGTATTAGTTTGTTATTTTGTAAGATTCTCAATGTATTTAATAGGGCCTTAGTTGCCTGCCAAAAAAGCAATTATTATTTTCAACTCAATTTAAGTATTCTATTTTGATCCGTGCAGAACACAAAAAATAATCTCAACCAAAGATGTACCGACTTATCGAGTTTTCTACTTGTTAAAACGAAAGTAACTTTCGCTCAAATTGAATGTGAAAGTGAACTAAAAGTTTAAAATTCAATTAACTAACAATAATTACTTCGATTTAATTTAAACTTCATAAATTTTATAAAAGTTTTAAAATTCGGTCGTTGTCACCGCGAGTTCAAAATTAGTTGATCAACCGAAAACCTGTGGGGAATGCGATGTGACAGAGGAACAGGGGCTGAAGTGAATGGCTGGTGAAAGAGGTTATGTCGGAACTTATAAACCTTTGGGCTTAAGTAATAGTCAATTAAAACGCTTAAGTAAATGCGACATGGATCCAATGAGTGTTTAAGTTCGAAATGGAATGTCAACAATGGCTTTTCTTGGCTTTTAAATAATATATTACTTGTAAATGGGCTTATAAACAAATCTAATCGTTTATTAATGGACACATTAGGCGGAGGTTAAGCAGGAGACAAATCTACGGGTGGAGTCAGTTATCATTTAAAATACGTAATGTGCTTTTTTTAAAGGCATCCCTCTGAGCTACACCTTTCACCTGAACAGTGTGAAACTAGCATCATGTAACAAATAAACACATACACACCCCCACTTCCTATTCCCACACACACACACACACACACACAAAGCTCATCGCATCAAATATTTTTCCATGAACTCCGCGCCAAGTTTCTATGACGAAGCACTTACCATTACCACGGAAAGCATACGTAGTTGAAAAAAAACACGCCCCGACAAGGGCACAGTACCTCCGGGATCCCTCTGAGAAAAAGGGGGGAAAGGGGGTGTCCACGGAAGTGACGGGCCGGAAACGACGCCGGGCGGATGCGCGCGAACCCTTTGCCTCGCCCTTTGTTTATAGAACCCGGAGTAGAGGCAGTAAGTTAAGACTGCGATGTCTCTGGGATTAGTTATGAGTTGAAGATTAGCCTCGTGTCTGCGATTTTTAGGATAGGTCGGTAGAACTCAATTGCCAAAAAACAAAACTAAGACCTAACTACGATAAATGGTAAAAATGGTATAAACAAGACATCGATGTCGATTTTTTTAGTTTTTGTAAAGCCGGAGTCACACACAGGTCAGTATTAACTAAGTCATTTTATTAAGGCACTAGCTGCGCCCCGCGGTTTCACCCGCGCAAGTCTCGATCCCGTTGGAATATAGGGATAAAAAGAAGTAGCCTATATGTTAATCCAGGGTCCAGCCATTTTTACGTGAAAGAGTAACAAACATCCATCCATCCATCCATACTTACAAACTTTCGCGTTTATAATATTAGTAGGAAGGATACATCTTACAGAGTACGCGTGACTCCGGTTTTAAAAAGCTCGATGTCATAAAGGGCATTTTTGAGAGTCGAAGAATTGAACCGAGTGGCGACAAAACGTGGTGATGAGTAAAACGTACTTACTTGTTATATTTTGAAACTTACAGCGCCCCGCGGTTTTACTCGCATATCTCTCGATCCCGTGTGAACATCGGAATAAAAAGTATCCTATGTGTTAATCCAGGTTATAAACTATTCGTGTGCCAAATTTCATTCAAATCCGTTCAGCCGTTTTTGCGTGATTGAGCAACAAACAAACTTTCACATTTGTAATATTATTTAGGATAATATTATGTTTTTTATTGTAGGTTATAAATTATAATTATAAATCAAATGCTGTCAACTGCAGTAAAAGAGTAAGTAATTATTATAATTGTGTTTTAAATTAAAACCTGCTGTGAAGCTAAAACGCAATTATTTCGTCAAAGGAAATGAGACTATTATGTAGGACTGATACAAATCTTGTGTAGCTATTTATTATTATTGCAACGGAAAATTAACGTTTTCTTTCCTTTAGTTTTATGGACTTTTATTCACGCAACTTTAAATAACTATAATTATCCCTACTTTTTCTCTTTATTTGTATGACATTTTAAATCTTGTTTCTTCAAAAGAAAAATACCACTCTGTGCAAATAGTTCCTTAATAATTTTGTAGTATTTAAAATGTGGATAACGCCGCGAACTTCACATGTATGTAATCTCTTTTTTACACTACCTGTTAATTAAGATATTCGTGTTACTGTTTGTAAAAACTCGAATAAAATAAATCTAAACTAATATTATAAAAAGTTTGTTTATGGATAATCTCAAAAAAACTTTACCAATTTAAAAAAATCTTTCACCTATAGATATATAGAGAGCTACATTATCAGCGAGTAAGATGGGATGTGTTTTATTTTTCAATAAAATTAGTAATCCCTATGAAAATTGCAATCATATAACTCAAGGTATTTTAGTCAGTAAAAGTCTGACACCCCCTCCCGCTCTGCCCAGAGCGGAAGAAGTTATTTGATAATTTCCAACCCAGAAAAAAAAAATACTTATAAAAGTAATTATTTCGTCTCCTTTTTAAGAAAATTTCTCGGCGACTGATCGACACTCCACGTGTCCAGAGGGCTGGCTCGTTCTTCGGCCAAAGAATTAGCATTGCCATTCAACGTGGCAATGCTACCAGTCTTCTGGACACGTTTCCGGGTGACAGCGATGCGGACGAGTACTTCGACGCTTTTATTTTTTGTCAGGATAGAAAGATGATGACATTCGTAAAATTATATTTAATCCTTATCCAATTAAATAGTTTCATAATCAAGGTTGAATATGTCAATTCTTCTTTAAATTATTCGAATCGGACCTTTCTAGAAATTACGGCGGGTATAAAAATGCTAAAATTTTGAAAAATGTCGCGGTTTGAGCGAACAGCCCTACGTTTCTACCTACACATTTAAATTATAGGTAAACTAGAAACAATTGAATAGTAGTTTGTAATAAATAATAAAGTTTGTCATATTATAATAATTAAAAAGATCGTAATAATTCGTTTTCGGAAACTATCATATAAACGAGATGGAGTGTTGAACTTTGTAGGCGAAGGTACGAAATCCACGCGGGCGAAGGCGCGGGCAAACTGCTAGTAAATGAATAAAATGTTCCAACGAATATTATAAACGATCCGTCAACCAAAACTTCTACGCAAAAAAGGGGATAATACCTCAAAAAGATACAGCTAAAAGCTATTTTGACAGGCACAATGCCACAATACATCTCCCAGATGGCGCTGGCAACGCCTCACTTGATATACTGTCCGCATTTCCCCACGACAAAAGCTTTTCTCACAACTATTACGCAAAACAGGAAACGGATGTCGTTGCTGCGATGCTACCGACACCAAGCTTCGCCTTTAAGGGCGCCAAATAATCTGAAATTCGCCCTTTCAGCAAGTCTAATGAAAAAAGTTTAAAAGAAAACGCTTGCTGTAAAGAAATTATTTTTGGACATCAAATATTTATGCAGCGTCGAGTTTTGAAGCACTTAATAATGATCATACTTTGTTCGTGAATATTTTTTGGGACAACAACGAAATAAACTGTGATCGTCTTTAGGTGAAGATAATTTCTTTACAAAGAATGGTTGTGAGGTATTTGATTAATTACCGCAATTTTCTTAGTTGAACAAACGCAGATAATTTTAAACAAGCTTATTTTTTGCAAATCGTTTGTATAAAATGTAAGTGTAAATATGTTTAATAAAAAAACCGGCCAAGTGCGAGTCGGACTCGCCCCGTTGCCATAAAAAAACTACTTACTAGATCTCGTTCAAACCAATTTTCGGTGGAAGTTTACATGGTAATGTACATAATTCTTTTTTGTTTTATCATTCTCTTATTTTAGAAGTTACAAGGGGGGCGGGGCACAGTTTACCACTTTGGAAGTGTCTCTCGCGCAAACTATTCAGTTTAGAAATAAAATATATTAGAAACCTCAATATCATTCATGAAGACCTATCCATAGATACCGCAAACGGAGTTTATGAAAAAAAAAATTTGAGTTTCAGTTCTAAATAAAGGAAACCCCTAAAATTTATTGTTTTTTTTCTATTTTTGTGTGAAAATCTTAATGCGGTTCACAGAATACATCTACATATCAAGTTTCAACAGTATAGTTCTTATAGTTTCGGAAAAAAGTGGCTGTGACGAACGGACAGACAGACAGACATGACGAATCCACAAGGGTTCCGTTTTTTGCCATTTGGCTACGGAACCCTAAAAAGGTATTAAACTATTTATCAAAATATTACCGATTTCGCCTCTAATTCCCATTGTCCTTTATTGTCTCTTAAAGCCCTCTTATGAAAACAGTTGGTCTTTGGAAACCTTCATGAATGAAATGCACCGATCCCAGCGTGGTTGTACCAGACTCGATTGCTCGAATGAACCCAGAGATTCACACTAGCCCCTGAAGCTTCATGTTTCATGAGACTACAGAGACCATTGTATATCAGAGAGTAGACCGGGGGGCGCGATAATGGTAGGGAAGACGTGCTCTTGGGATATGGAAGGATTATTAGAGCCTACCGGATAGGCATCCTAGTTGGTCTTCGAAAACCTTCAGAACGTAAATAGGCATTACAATCACAACTCAACATAAGACCTTAAATATCACTTAAAAGTTCCAAGCGCGCCATCGAAACCTGACAGGCACTTAGCGTTATTGGTATGTTAGGAGTTTCGAGAATTACGATATAATTGACAAGTAACAGATATAATATTGTGAAGACTTAGTTGCATGTCGTCTGCTTACAACAAAAGTTATAGAAAAAATAGACAAGGGACTAACTTAATTCTTTTCGCAGATGCGAAGATGGAGATGTAAGATGTAATGCTCTTAGAACTAACCTAATTACAGAAAAAATATGGTTGTGTTTGGGAGATAATACGAGAATATGATGATATGATTTCGCGCGTTTTGGCCCTGCTCTAGGCATATCCATTATTTATTTGCTGTTTGTATAATTTTAAGTTACCTTTTACCTTTTATTTTTAATTTTGCATAGTACGAGTACATTATCTACATTTCAATTGCATATAAGATAATGATAAGTGGAAGCGCGGAGTCTCCTAACACAAGCAATTCCTTGCTTAAAAGGTGATCTCCAACAACACATTCTATATGTCCTTTGTAATTGAAATAAACATTTTTATTTTATTTATTTATTTTTATATGAAAGTGGCAGTAGGCCAACTGTCATAATTATGCGAAATGGCAAATGAGATCTCCCCAGGTAGCATTATTGACGTGGAACCACTCGACACTCCTATAGTACGAGCCTATTTCGTTTAGTAAGGAAAGTTCACACAGATATTACCATACCTGTTCCTTTTCGCGGTTCCGTACCCAAAGTGTAAAACGGGAACCCTATTACTAAGGCTCAGCTGTCTGTCTGTCCGTCTGTCACCAGGCTGTATCTCATGAACCGTGATAGTTAGACAGTTGAAACTTTCACAGATGATGTATTTCTGTTGCCGCTGTAACAACTGTTGTGAACTCACACATCAGGGCTCGAGGCAAGAAAAGATAGCCTGCACTATGTCATTCCTATCTCTCGACAGTGATTGATTTTAGGTTAAAATATTATTCCCACACCCCTTTCCTCGAATGTTGTAATCAAGATGGCGAATACATAATTTTATCGTTGAAACTAACGCATCGTTTTAATTTCAAATCCTCAACACAATCTTTAAAACACCTGAGTTTTCACCAAACCTCACCGCTGCTGCTACAACAAAAAATACAGATTAGAATAAATATTTAAGGGGGCTCCCATACAACAAACGTAATTTTTTTGCCGCATTTATAGTTAATGGTACGGAACTCTTCGTGCGGGAGTCCGACTCGCAGTTGGCCGGTTTTTTTATTTTATTATCCCACAGCTGGGCAAAGATACCCCCATAGTTCTCCACTTCTCTTTCCCTGTTCCCATGTTCTGATAACAATTTAAGAACAAAAATGATTATTTCACTGCAGTATAAAAACGCTATTCCAAATAGTGATTGGCAACGTGAACAAAGCGCCAAGGTCTTAAAAACAAAAGTTAATAATTATGAAAGTTTTACTGCGTCAAGTAATTTATCAATTGTCTGCATCGGTCGGCAACCTTGAATGTTCTATTAAGTTTGTTTTAATCGTGTCTGTATGCGTATATTTTGTACTTTTGACCTTCAAACATATTTTTTTATAGAAATATAGGTTTGAATACTCGTATATATAGCAAAGTCTCTACTTTGCAAGATCAAGAACCATTTGAGTGACTTTTACGACTTTTGAAGATTACCGAAAAGCTAAAAGGCATCACTGTAAATAAATAAATCACTGTTCTGTCTATCATGTATGTGTCTATCTTAACTCAACACTTCAGCACAATTAACCGTGTTTCATATAAAAATAATAATAATAATAATATTTATACAGAATGTCACCTGCTGTAATCGCAGCAGGTGACATTCTGTATATTCTGCCTACCCTCATTGAAAAAGGCGTGAGTTTAAGAATGTAAAATTATTATCACCGGAAATATTGTAAATCCTCTATATACAGGGTTATTTTTAAAACGTCAATAACCTCTTCAGGGGTCATTGTACTCATCATTATGAACAACTTTTACTATGGGACCAAACCTGAAATCGCGAAAAAAAAATCAGCTGTTCCCTACATTTTAACGAATTATTCGAACATAAATGTAGGGAACAGCTGGTTTTTTTTCGCGATTTCAGTTTTGGTCCCGTAGTAAAAGTTATAGTTACTTTTAGTTACACTTCTTTAACGCCCAAATAACTGCTGTACTTTCACAACGATAACAGCATCACTTTTGTACAGACACAACGATAACATTATCACTTTTTTACCTGAGACACAACGATAATACCATCACTTTAAAAATATACAATAACAGTTGTGTTTCTATGTAAACTAGAAACGTACCAACTTGTCCCGACAACTTGGGAATGGATAGCTTAAGTTAATGCTGACTTAGGTCAAGTTATATTAAGGATGAGCGAAATTAGAAACTGTATTGGAACAGACCAACTGACTGGGCAATGCAAATAGTACGGACGCAAGTTTACCGTACTTTAGTTTGTGGAGATCTTACGAGTAGAATAACATGTTTAAAAGTAGAGTTTCATTAGAAGTTAGTTTGTTCGTAATGAATAAGACTATACTCCATTGATTTAAGTAGTTGAATAAAGGTAAACAAATCGTAAAAAGAGTTTTTATAGACGACACTTTCTTGTTTAAAAACACGTTGTAACGTATAACCAAATTAAATGGATTTTTGATTATTAGGAAAGTTCCTCTTCTATTAATGTATGTTAAACTTTATCTTTTATTCTTAAACTACTCTTCGTTGATTTAACTGATTGAGCACATTTTTTTAAATAAGATTAATAATAATACTATAATATTTTGTAATCTGTCTATTGTAAAGAGCCCAAAAGTACAGGTTCTCAAAACGACAATGAATTATAACGTTGCTAAATTGAAGAGCATAACTGTGCAGTAGCATGACAACTGAAGTGGCAGGTATTACGTTTCGGTTACTTCACAGCTGTTGTCACGTGTTTTTTTTGTTTACCTTTATTTAACTAACTAAACCAACGGAATATAGATGTATGGCAGCTGTATAGCAAGGTGAAGGGGCAGTGGGCTGTCCATGTTTGTCGAAAGAACGATAGCCGGTGGAGCAGACGAGTCCTGGAGTGGAGACCGCGTTTTTTTTAATGTAAGAATGTTGTAGGCTTAATAGACTAGATTTGTAGACCATTTTCTATTTTATTAAGTACCTGGTACTTGTTGACAGGCCACACTTTCCTCTATACCTATTAAAATTGTAATTTGAAAACATTGTAAACGCTAATATTTTTAAAAGAGTAACCGTGGGAGTTTCTTGCCGACTCTTCTCCATAGGAAACGACCAAATGGAACCGTGCACCTAGCTTCTGACGTTTCATACGTGCCCATGTAGGTATATGTGAAATAAAATATTTTGATTTTGACATTTCATGTTACAAAATATGTCGCATGTCGTCGATGGACCACAGTTTGGAAACGGTGTTTCTTTTCAAAGTAGTCGGTTAGGACAATACCGCACACAGTTTTAAAATATTATAATTTTTTTTGACGTGTAAATTTTTTAACCTATTTACAAATATAAAATATAATTTCAATCATCAAACAGATGCTGTTGCTCCTTTAACCAAGTTTCTTGAATTTTCGTAATATAAGTTTTAATGAGTAACTAACCTTTATAAATCTTTTGGCTTTCGTTAATAATCCTAATGTTGTGTGTCGGGACGCTTCGGGGCCTAGAGGTACCATGTCCTTTAATTTTTCCAAGCAACTTCTAAGGTGTGCTCTCCTGTAACAAACGGAAAAGAAAACGTTAGTACAATGAACTTTTAAACACAATTGTGAAACAATATACAACATTATGTGTCCCAGAATTAACTCGCAACCTCATAAGGGGTCATTGTACTCATCATTATGAATTTTTTTTACTATGGGACCCAACCTGAAATCGCGAAAAAAAATTCAGCTGTTCCCTGCATTTATGTTCGAATAACTCGTCAAAATGTAGGGAGCAGCTTGCTGGTTGAGCAGGTTTTTTTTTTTTTATATATCTAGTTGAGTGAGGTGATAATATTCACAACTGAGCAGTAGGCACGGCACACAAACGAAAGGTGGAAACGGATAGTTTAGTTTATTGTCTTATTGCAATTGTGGGAGATTATGTAGCCTATTAGAATTAATCTAGAAATGGCAAGGTTAATATAAAACCCTACTCTACAATCACATGAAACTTTGGGATTTCCCGACTTACGGCTCCTACAGACTCACGCGATATCGCGGGCGCGACAGGCAGCGACATCGCGATATCGAACCAGTCTGTACGAGCCTTTATTTCGCACTCAAACAGAGCCCTTAATCATAAGTACCAACCAAAATCAAATCATAAAAACAAATGTCTCACAAGACTTATAAAGTTATAACGATATAAAAATAAAATAATACCTTTCATATCAGATAAAACAGAACAGCCAAATTCCGGCGCACTTCTCACATAATTCTCTCTCGGTACTTAATAGTGCTCATACATGATAATACAATACAGTTATATTTCAGCCACTAAGAGCATATTATATTACAGTTACGGGCGTTTTCATGTCTCAGCGTAAACGTAATACGTTCTCTTTGGCGCAATTTGCGACTGGGTTGCGACTACTATGGGTTTCAGAAATAATTTAGTGGGCTGGTCAATTTTAAGCTGCTACCGTAATTTTGGAATTATTCTTTATTTGGAATCATTCTGTCATTGCTTCATTTTTAATTATTTTTACCTATTGTGCCATCAAACATACATACATTTTCAATGTTTGTATGTTTGATGATGAACTGCATCAATGTTTGTTTGCATGCCAAAATGGTAGAATGTACAAGGATTCTCTAATATTATTGTAACCACCTTATTGTAAATACCTACATTCCGAGCAAATAAATGAATATTCCATTCTATTCTATCGTCTTCACATATAATTAATGTACCTATACAAAATATTGTAAAACATTTTAAAAGAGTAACGGTGGAGTTTCTTGCCCATTCTTCTGCACACGAAACTATTTTTTGGAAGGGGCGACTACAATCACTTCTATTTTTTTTTTAATTTTTGTCGTTCAAAAGTGCCTTTTATGTGCCTATTTGAAATAAATAATGTTACTTTATTTTTACTTTCTTGTGATGGGTGTAGTGTTTCTCAGTATTTCAATAAGTCAATTTTTATAATGTATAGGATTTCCATGAGCTCTAAATTAGGTCTGAATTCAGTTTCAGGTTAATTCGGTAATAATTCCCTTGAAAACTTTGGGAGAATGTCGAGTAGTTGTCAAAATAAAAAAAAACATGTAACACAATTCGACGGGGAAAATCCTCGCGCCATATAGTAGTAGACGATTTTGCTAATATTAAAAACAAAATATTAAAGTATTAAATACATTTAAAAAAAATCCACATACTCTTATTTTATTAAACCAACTCGAAAGTGCCTACCTTTCGAGTAGCCTCACACTATTAATTAATTTCGACTACCGTTAGTATGATCACAAATAAGCTTTGTTAAGGCAACGTCGGCTAGTCGCGCGTGCCCCTGAACCAACTCCACTTGGCTTTGAACGCTCACTAATTTTGAACCACTACTCCATTATATGTACAAACAATTATTTGTTGTTATAATGAGCGGTTATTATTGTTATTTTACTTGTATAAATGGGTTTTATACAGGAATAAGAGCTATGAATTGTATTATTGAGTAACAATTAGGTGTTACCATACCAAGTTGACAATGGCATACAAAACTGTAGGTTACTAACGAAAATAAAGTTCTGAAGGTTTAAATTCATATCATATAAAGTCTTCTATGGAAAGAGAGCTTTAGTGCTAAAAAAACTATTTGGTATTGTTAGGCTTTTTTGCGGGATTTGCATTGCGCCGTACCCGAAGGGTGCCAAACGGAACCCTATTACTAAGCCTTCGCTGTCCGTCCGTCCGTCTGTCTGCGGGCTGTATCTCATGAACCGTAATAGGTAGACAGTCGAAATTTTCACAGGTTGTGTATTTCTATTGCCAAATAACAAAAAATAATAATAAAAAATTAAGTTAAAATTAAGAGCCCAACAAGAAACGTGTTTTTTTCGGCATATTTTGCTAAATATTGTACGATGATGGTACGGAACCGTTTGTGTGCGAGTCCGACTCGCACTTGACCGGTTTTTGAGATTATAATCACGACAAAAATGTCGCGACCACTTTTATTCAATAGAAGTTTCATATCATTCCGTCATGCCTAGACCTGTAGTTATCCAAGACGGATTTCCCCACGAAAATAGGTGGACTAGCTGGAGCAGACCTCATTTTCCCTCGAGTACGGTATGACGAGTGCCAGGCTTACCCGGATAGCGAGCACAGTTAAACCTACATTCCTTTGGGACCCTCATTCCCTCACTTTGTTAGCATTGTACCTGGAAGTGTAGTATTCTAGTTGGTTGCTAACACCTAAGGAAGTTAGTGACCTAATTTTAAGAACCACACGATAAATCTGAAGTCTTAGATTAGTTTTCAACAAAACTGCAGGCGGAATAAAGGTAATAGACGTTAATGCAGAGATAAGCTCAAATACCGCCAATTTATGTCCCAAAAATATCTCTATACCGCTGTTTGCAGCCATTAATTTTGTCTCCAGCGCTGTGTCCTCGATAACGCCCGCATACCAGTTCATATATCTATAACTATATACCTCATTATATGTACCTTTCCTATCTACCCTCATAAAATCTTACACGGTATTTCTAAGAAAATTGTAAATTTATTGCCATGTTATTCGTTAGGGAGGCAAAAAATAATAACGTTGGTATCTAAACGAGGAATAAAACTAATTCTTGGCAGGTAGCGGTGACAGGCGGGGAGGAGGGCGAGGGGGACACTAAAATAAACAAACAACTTTGTAAGTTTGTACGTGTACGCCGCGGCGTACACGTACGTATTAAAAATACATTAGCCTTCGTGAAAATAATCATGGAACTTTGAAGTGTAGATAAGTAAAAATAAATATGTTTTTTTTTTCTGAATAAATTATGTTGGGTGGTAATTTAGTATAATATGTAGGTCACGTTGGAGTATGGACAATAACTGTAGAAATAACCGTTTTGTTCGATATTAACAGAAATCAAAGTTTTCAAAGTTAAATTTTATTTATTTAAAATAAGTTAACTCTTCACCTTCGGTGTCGTAGGCAGGGACCGTACAACCCCGGTTAAGGGTTAAGCCTTTCGAAGGGGTAACCCATTCAATGGGTTACCTTTATCATGGTGTAACCCATTGAAAGGGTTTTATACTAGAAACCCATTGAAAGGGTTACATGATAATCCATTGAATGGGTTTTATACTTGAAACCCAGTGAAAGGGTTACCTGATAACCCATTTCAATGAGTTCTATACCTACTTGAAACCCGGTAACATGAAAAAATCTTAATATTATGTTATTTCGATATCCACCCAGCACGCGTAGCAGGACCAATTCTATCTCTATTCTACCCAGGGACCATTTTAGAAAAACCCTATCGAAAACCCTTCCAATGGGTAACCAAAATGGTCCCTGGTCGTAGGTCATGTTAAAGTTTGGACAGTACGGTATATAACGCGTCAAACTTGATGGCGGTTCTGAAGTACGCTACTTGCTTCGCCGTACCGCACCCCTCACCCCCGCTGACAAGTGTTGAGTTTGTTACTCGCCTCATGTTCCGAGCCGCCCTAAAGTTCCAATCGGACTGTATACGGAAATAATCGTTTTGTTTGATGTTAATAGGAATCAAAGTAGTCAAAGTTAAATATCATTTATTTTAAATAAGCCAAAGCAATTACCACTTTCTGAACATTGTCGCTATCAAGACAATCGCTACAATATTTCTTAAAAGCGTTTACGACTTACGGCATTTCATACAAACTTTCAAGCCCTTGTTTTTCGAAATAACTTAACCGATTTTAATGAAACTTCATATGCATAAGCGGGATACAAAGTTCTAAGAACATTTTCTAAAATTAGTGTTACAGCCAAATAAGACCGATTTTAATGTTTCCAAAGAAGTTTCATTAAAATCGGTTCAGTCATTTCGAAAAACAAGGGCTTGAAAGTTTGTATGAAATGCCGTACGTCGTAAACGCTCTTAAGAGTTTCAAGTTGGGATGAAGAAACGGTGTAAATAAACTCCCCAGCATGCAAACGCAATAAATAAAGCCTAAATTCATATTAAACTACTTACTATCTAATATTATATTCTATTCTAATAAACTATCATCACAAACAATAACATTAATAGTCTTCAAAGAGAAATCCAATAAGGCTAGATGAATGCAGTTAGGCAGTAAATGCAAATTGCCCGGGACTTGGGACGCGCCGTAGTCCGGTCTCTTCCTGCCGGATATCGGAGGCTCCGCTTTGATGGGAAAGGTAGACAGGCAGTGGCCTATTATTTCATATCGATTTAGAATTTCTATGTGGTTTTGTTGTAAGATTGTTGCGTATAGCCTTCTGTGTGTTATTGTTTAAAGAATGAATACGTAAGTTTCAATATGATATTTAATAATCATATTTTATTTTCGACTGTATTTTGTCCTTGGTTTTGTATTGAATTGGAAACTATTCGATTATAGGTCAAGTAAAATTTGTTGTATACATAGTTTCATCACCACTGCTCTCAAAACGGTGAAAGAAAACATCGTGAGGAAACCGGCATGTCCTAGAACCAAAAATCGAAGACATATGACATCTACCAACCCGCATTGGGCTCGCGTGGTGGATTACGGCTCACTCCCTCTCACCGAGACGAGGCCTGTGTCCCAGCTGTGGGAACATTATAGGCTACATTATATGCCTATGTTTAAAATATTGAAAAAAAAAATGTTTAAAGATGAAATTGTTTAAAGATTCAAAAGAGTATGCTTAGATGGTTTATGTGGAGAGGATGAGTGAAAGGCGACTAACAAAAGGTATTTATAAAGCAGAGGTGAGTGGAAACGCCGGGAGGGGACGCCCTAGAAGGACAGTGACCAAATTGGTGATGTTCTTCAGAAAGGTCTGGTGCGTAGTACTCACAACCGGCTTGCGTGTATGATTAGATGTATGAACGTAGGCGAAGCAAAAGGAGTATGTAAGGAGCGTAGCAAGTGGCGTTCTATAATTGTGAGTTTATGTATGTATGTATGTAAAATATTATACGATTAAACCAGGAATAGGATTACAAATACTGTGAAATTGTAACGTGATAAGTACAAATCAATGTGTATTTATTACTTAATTCAAGAGATTCGCATTGTAAACAATGAAGCAAGAAAGGAGTCAGATATTGCTATTACGATTGATTAGGAACTGCTCAACTTAATAACGTAAATCACTTTCTTTTATAACCTGTCCTAAAACTTGAACTAAATTCCAAATATGCATCCCAACATTACTTTCCAGCCCCTCGTGAAAGGCATCGCGTGGCAACTCACTACAATATCTTAACACATTGTTATCAACGCGATATGCCCCAAAGTTTACGGCGTCGTAAATTACTTTATTTAGCCTACTGGTTACTGGCAACAGTGGTGACCCAGACAGTTTGCGGGGAGTGTGGCAGTGGGTTAAAATATCTACATATTATATATAGGCTTTTTGTAGTTGTAGTATTCAATAGCCTTTAAAAAGTATCCTAGAACCCAGTCAGGTTAGCGATAATCCGGATTATCGGTCGAATATTCAGCCGTTTCTTGACTTCCAAAGTTTCCTTTTTTGACGTTGAGTCCTTAACCGACTTCAAGTCACAGTTTTGACTTTCACTCATCTCTTTGACTGTCGTTTTTTTTTTTTTTTCGCCTTCGCCATCCATAGTTAGCCGAAGTCAGGAAATGGCCGAGTAGACCCCTGATCATGGTCTGGGTTACGTTATTGGTTCATTCGTTAAGGCATGAAAGGTAACATGACATATTAATAGACATACAAACATAGCAGCTTTTAAGAAACATATCTCAGTAGAATGCAAAAGTTGAGGTGAATGATTTTAAACACACTTTAAATAATTATTTTTCTAGACAACACGAAAAGAGAAATGGGCTGTCAGAATGACATTGCCTTTACTTCCAGTACCCTGATAGCGAAACACAATTTCAATAACAATCCGAAATATCTTGAAGGAAATTGCTAATCCTTTACTTTTTTGTCCGTATACAACGCAATTAATGTTGTTTAACTTACAATGGCTTGCCTTTCATTTTGATGTTGTTAAGCATTTACAAATTACCCCGCTGTTCAACATTTGCTGGATTCTAAGTTCAAGACTATTAAATACAGGACTGGATTTTAAGGTTAGCAAGTTAAAAGGTTACCCCACCTGCTACCCAACAAGGCATCGCGGAACAATCCACTAAAATATCTTAGTACATTGTTATCAACGCGATATGCCGAGCACGGGAACTTTACGAGCTCGTAAATTACTTAGGAGTCGAAAACTCGTAAAAAAGTCGTCAAGGCAAAATTGGACGTACTCCACTATGATAATGTCGGACAAACGCTGTAATTACGGCAGACGGCCACCGTAAATGTTTAAGGGTGTGTGCAAACGGGCGGTTTTTTCGCGACAACGCACCTGCGACTGTTTTGTTTATGGTTAAAATGGCGGATCATCTGGAGGGAGGAGGGGGGGATGTGTTTGTGTGTTGCGTATCTGGGTAGGTTGAAATTAATTGGAGCTGTTGATGTATGTTGAGTTTCCTGTAGATATTTATCCTACGCTACTTTCGACTCATGAACAATACAATAGACGCACAATTGGTAAACTATTTTAAATTTAGGTCTAGCCAACGCAAGCGTCATCATCGTATTTTTGAATTGCTTACATCCACATTAAATACCACATTTAATGGCCCCCTAACACGTATGGCAAGGCAATATAATGAAAGGTCCAACTTGACAGATTACCCTATTGATATTTTCTCCATAAGTTTCGCTTCATACAGGCGTTCCCTATTTAAACAGTGCGAAGAGTGCACGTCTGTGTAGCTGGTTTGTTATGTAGTGTTCTAGATTTAGCTTTCTAGACACACTTTTAATTTTTCTCTTTTGTCTCTAATATTCATATGCTAATGTCATGCATGCCTGTTATTTTCATGGTGACTGAAGTGCCAATTTTAGATGTTATTTAATTTAGAATTGTAAGTTACTGTGCTGTTGGTGTGCTTATTATAAATAAATAAATATTCGACTAACTATGTTCAGATTAAATGCTAACGATATTCCTAGGTACAGACGCCTGCATTAGGGAATTGGTAATAAATACAAAAACCTTAGAAAAAAAGAGAACCTATTAATCCAAGCAGTAATTAATTGGAGATACTTTACTTATTAATATTTACGAGTAATAGTCGTCATTCCTCTTTATAAAATACCTAAGACCCAAGTTCCCACCCTGGTCTTCAGGAAATGGCTTAGATAAGACAGGTCTCCTATATTTGTATATTCATTTCCACATTAATTTATTACAAAAATTGAAAGAAATTAAAATTATATTTTTTGGAGAAAATCGCTGACATACAAGAATACATA